>JBAMCP010000114.1:0-60298 GCA_037075105.1 Lissocephala sabroskyi | reverse complement strand
GGCGCTTTTTGCTTTCTGTCACTCTTCGAAAGCTTACGATGCAGGTATGTTGCCAAATATTATAAAATATTTTCTTGACTTAAAATTAAGCCCCTTTATCTTTTGATTTTATTTGAAAGACCGCTGCAACGATCCTCCTACCCAAAAGGGGGGGTGCCGTGGGTATTTTCCCAGAGTTAGATTTATTTTGGAGGATTTAAGATGTGAAGATTTTATATATGGCGGTTGTGGGGAAACCAAAAACATCTTTATGTCAAACGGCGAGTGCTTTTCAGCCTGTATACAAGACTCATAAGGAAAAAAAAAAAGGAACAAGGAACACGAACTTCGGCACCTGAACTAGTTAATTTCAATGTTCTATAATAATAAAAAAAAAACAACTGAGAAGGTGGAAAAAATTAGCATCCATCTGTGATTAATATGTCTCGAGAGTATTTAATAAAAGAGTTAGGAAATTTATATAACATAGTCAAGAACTTCGAAAGATTTGATTCTATCAAGCAAAGCGAACCTCTTTAAGATCTCAGAGAAAACCAAGACAACTTTTTCAATCCCCTTATTTCCGTAGTTTACCAAGATGATAAAAACCGAGGTACATCAAGTTAGCAGGACATTTCGCAATCATGATGAAAATTATTGGAAAATTAAGTAATAATTTAATGCCGTAATTAAAATTTACCGCTCTTCATTTTCCAAAAAAATGTTGTGGCGCTGCTAAGTTTACGTTAAGATCTCAGAAAGTAAACATCCCATCACTATGAATTATATACCAAAATTATTTCATTTTAATACGTAATATTTAAAGCGTTTATAAATTCGATGCCGCCCATAGCGAAAGCAATCGGTTACATTTGATATGCGAAGCTAATTGATTTTAAAGTCATTTATATATAAGCCAAGTTAAGTGGGATTTTTTGATTGAAGGTTTTTAAAGAATGAATTTTTTCTGGCTATTTTCATTAGTGGCGCTTTTTGCTTTCTGTCACTCTTCGAAAGCTTACGATGCAGGTATGTTGCCAAATATTATAAAATATTTTCTTGTCTTAAAATTCAACCCGTTTATCTTTTGTTTTTATTTGAAAGACCGCTGCAACGATCCTCCTACACAAACCGGGTGGTGCCGTGGGCGTTTTCCTAGAGTTAGATTTATTAAGGAGGATTCGAGATGTGAAGATTTTATATATGGCGGTTGTGGGGAAACCAAAAACATCTTTAAGTCAAACGGCGCTTGCTTTTACGCCTGTATAAAATCACAAGACAAAAAATGAAGCTCCTGTCTAAGCCTGAGGAACAAAGAACACGATCTTCAGCTCCTGAACGGGTTAATTTCAATGTTGTATAATATTTAAAACCGATTAGGTGCCGTGTTAAAATGGTCCATATATATAAGTATCCATCTGTAGTTCCTATGGCCCGAGAGTATTTAATAAAACAGTTGGAAAATTATGTAACTCAGTCAAGAACTTCGACAGATTTGATTCTAGCAAGCAAAGCGAACCTCTTTAAGATCTCAGAGAAAACCGGGGCTACTTTTTCAATTCCCTTATTTCCCCAATCTACCAAGATAAAAAAACCAAGCAATACGCCCGACTCGTTTATGATTTAATGGAAACAAAAACCTCCCAAGTGTGTTGATTAAATTAGGTGGCATGACCGAAGAATCGATCGCCGCCTTTGGTTTTCCTTGGGGCGGTACTTTCGCGTTCATCGTCCTTAGTTTGTTTCTTACGCAGTCGGGCGGTGATTTTACGGTATTTCGATATGATGTCCTCAGTGTTGGGTCCGTAGCCCGTGGTGGCGATTTCCTTTTCGCAAAGCGATATAATGTTCACCAAAAGAGCTCCCGCGGTTCGATAACGCTTGACGATCTTCTCACGACGGCACCATTTCTTCAGCAAAGCCTTTGACCAAGGCTCGTAGATGCGGAACATATGATAGAAATGCTCGAACTTCTTGGCCATTTTGCGAACGTTTTCATCGCCAATGGGAGGGATCTTCAAGTACGGCTGGCGCACAATATGGAACGGATCATGGTGCTTTGTGTAGTTGGCATACCGCACCGAGGGCCAGTCCAACTCAAGCAACGTGTTGTAGAGTCTCTTTGGGTTCCCCAAAATACCATGGGCAACATCAATCGAACGGAGCTGCGGCCCTGGGACAACGTATTCGAGTTCGACCTCCGCGATTCGAAGATCCGTGCCGCGGTATTTTCTGTCCCCGATCCAGAGCAGAGGCAAATCCTCGTCGGGAATATGCTGGAGCTCCTGGATGAGTGGCGAGACTTGAACTCGATAATTGACAATTTTATTATTCCGCCCGTAGAGGAGGCTGCGCTCCGATGGGGTAAATTGCAGATAATCGCCTTGGCCGTGGGCTATGCCGAAATGCTCCGACCGAAAGAGTCTATTGACCTCCATTTCGATGATGTTGTAGGCTCGTCGGTGCATGGATATCCAGATAATTTGTATAGTAACTGCCAGGAATTGCTCGTGGAAGTGCTTGTCTTTTATGGTGGCCGAGATGTTGACAATGGGCGCCATGTGGTAATATTTCTTGACGTCGCCTTCGCCTTTCAGGATTACACTGTAATTTCGGGCCACAAGTATGCGAAAGTGGCTGAGATAAATGGAAAAAGTGCGCTTCATTTCGCACGTCTGTTCACTTTGAATTTGCGCCAAGTTCCCGCTCAGCTCGTCCCGTCGTATCAAAACGAATTCCGCCAAACGCAGAAAGTACTCAAAATAAATTATGAGCGCATGAATAAAACGATGCACGGCCGGCTGATGCATAAACTCCACAAAGTTCATGGTTAAAAATTCCGAAGGCATGAGAAACAACACCAAATCCCTGATATCATTAATCACAATCACATCGGAATCAAACGTGGAATCGGGCCGTACAAATTCCTGCCGGAAGATCAGCTCCTCTTCCTGGTTCATCGTGCGGCGAAATTTATACCCATTGGTTATTATGTAGCCTTCCCGGACTTCCTCCAGATCGTTGTGTGGCTCGAAGTGAAGCTTGTCGTTTTTGCTGTCCCAGGACCATTTGCCGCTGCTGTACTTCGGAGCAAAGTTATCCAAGTGAACCCGCTTCATAGTGTTTCCCAAGACCCCAAATCCTGCGTGTGTTTTGTGTGTTTATATTGAGTGTGTGGTGTGTAAAGCAAAGTGATATTGACTGGAAATTTTAATTTAAATACTGCCAAAATATCTTTCAGAGCCGAGCAGGCGGGTGGTGGTGGATTTCTTCTGGGCGCGAGGGGTTTCGTCCTGATTTTTGGTCTTGCGCAATCTTTTCATTATCTTGAAGTACTTGGAGATGATGATGCCGGTGGGCGGGCCATAATTCTTGTCGGCCACATCCTTCTCGCATTTCATCCAGATGTTCATCAGCAAACCTTCGGTGGTACTCAGATGCTTGATGATCCTGTCGCGGCGGCACCACTTCCTCAGCAGATCCTGACTCCAAGGTTCGTAAATGGAAAACAGTGCGTAAAAGTGTTCGTAGTGCTGCGACATTTTCCGCAGTTTTTCATCTCCGATCCTTGGAATTTTCAGATGCGGCTGCCTCAAAATATGATAAGGATCATGGTGCTTGGTGTAATTGCTGTACCGCACCGCCGGCCAGTCCAGCTCAAGCAGCGTGTTGTACAATCTTTTTGGGTGGCCCAGAATACCATGGGCCACGTCAATCAAACGCAACTGCGGTCCTGGGACCACGTACTCCAGTTCGACCTCCGCTATACGTAAATCCGTGCCGCGATATTTCCTCTCGCCAATCCACAGCAGCGGCAGGTCCCCGTCGGAGATGTGCTCGAGTTCCTCGATCAGAGGGGTAACCTGGGTTCGGTAGTTGACAATCTTATTGTTTTTCCCGTAGAGCAGACAACGCTCGGTGGGTGTGAACTTCAGGCTGCCCGCGGCCGGATGGGCGCAGAAGTGTTCGGAGCGGAAAAGTCGGTTGACTTCGTTGGCGATTAGGTTGTAGGCTCGGCGATGCATGGCTATCCAGCAGATTTGTATAAGGACTGCCAGGAAGTGTTCGTGGAAGAACTTGTCGTAAATTGTGAGGGAAATATTGACCACCGGTTTCATGTGGTAATATTTCGCCACGTCCCCTTCGCCCTTGATTATCACGCTGTAGTTGCGGGCCACGAGCAGACGAAAGTGACTTAGATAAAGGGAAAATGTCCGCTTCATGTCGGTTGTCTGCTCGCTTTGCACTTGACCGAAAGTGCCGGACAGTTCGTCCCGCCGGATCAATACAAACTCAACCATGCGCAGGAAATATTCCAAGTAAATGATCAGGGCATGGATCAGTCGATGGACTGCCGGCTGATGCATAAACTCCACGAAGTTCATGGTAAGAAACTCCGACGGCATCAGGAAGAGAACCAAATCTCTGATATCATTGATCACCACGACATCCGCATCAAAACTGTTGGCGGAGCGTACAAATTCCTGGCGGAAAATTAACTCCTCTTCTTGGTTAATGTTCCGCAGGAACTTGTAGCCATTTGTCATGATGTAGCGCTCCCTGACCTCCTCCAGGTCATTGTGGGGCTCGAAATGAATGCGATCGTTCTTATTGTCCCACGACCACTTGCCGCTGTTATACTTCGGCGTGTTCCTGTCCGCGTAAATTTTACGCATCTCCAGGCTCTGAATCTAACCAATGAACTTAATAAAAAGCAGAATAATTGCTTGGCCAATCTTAAGGGAAAGTAAAGAGTTAACGAGAACTTAACTCAAGAAAAAGTGTCGACAATGAAACTGACAAATAAATCTCCAACTACTGAAAGAAAAAGTCTTTTTCAAAGTCGTTCAGAAATTCCACGACCATGTTCAAAATTCCTTGTGATTTTCCCCAGTTTATTTTGTACTTTATGGGGCGACTCGTTGCGTGGCTAATCAGTTTCCCTAAACACAGCGTAGCGCATAGCAAATGTCAGTTGTTTAGTTTTCCATGACACGCCGACTGACCAGCCTCGAATTTTCCAATCAACCTGAGCGAGGCGAGGTCCTTTGGCGGCCTGGAAATTAAAATTGCGCAACCCCACAAATTCAATAACGCCATCAACGACGTCAGCCATAATTGGCCAAGAGCACAACACCAACAAACTATTGTTGTCGTTTGGTTGTTTTTGCCGCTGGACGCTTATTAGATTTTCGTCAGCTGACGAGCGTCGACATTGACATTTAACACTGCCGCCGTATGTGCCGTGTGTGTGGGGGAAATGAAATTAAATTCATTAACAATTTGTCCGCTTACGAAAGGGACTGAAACCAGACAAGAGAATCCCAGCCAGCGAGAAGAGCCAACCGCTGAATGTTGGACAAATTTCTCATCTTTGCGTTGGGAGTTTTAGTGGCCACTGGGCAGGATTCATGTAAGCTTTCAGTTAGTCAGGGTAAAATTTATTTCAACCTATTTTGCAGTACGTTGCGAGGCTCCGATTAGCCAGCCAGGTCCTTGCTCCCACAAGTTCCGGGAGAAGTATGTGACCTACGACAAGGAGAGCAGGTCCTGCAAATATTTCAACTACGGGGGCTGCCAGGCCACCCTGAATTTCTTCACCAATATGGATGAGTGTCTTTTCAATTGCGCCAGCTGAATAAAATCCCCAAACGGCCTTTCTAATTTGCTCTTTCGAGAATGTAATTTTTGGGGGCCCACAGCTCAATCAATCAGTGTTGGGAAAACAAAGGCTTCAATTAGCCAGTCTGGTCGCCCCGACGTTGACATCGATTGCTGGGCCGGCAAATACCGGCAGCAGTTGGCATAAATGGCCACTCACATAAAAACAATATTAATTAATATTGCGTATACGCAAAGTGAACACCCGACGATTCGCACTAATTCTACTAAATTAAACAAAGCATTGACAAGAACAACAAACAAAAGGCAAGCAAGGACCAAGAACAACGCACTTTTTGTACTCTTTTTCAATGAATTATTTCTCAGGGATTCTCTTAATCTCATATTTGGGAGATAAGCTGAGAAAGCTATGGAAAATATATAAAGAAATTGCAACAGTCAAAGACTTTCTAATGGGCTTCGAATTTCTTCTATGATGAAAGAAAAAAAAGTAGAAAAGTTTTCACAGCTCTCAGAATGAGGCCAAGATGTAGGAACTAAAATGATAATAATACTTTCTTCAAAAGGGAATCTTGTCGACAGTTCACCAAGATTGTTAATAATTCTCTGGTGTCAACTGAAGTCAAGACGGCCAATTGGGAGCCCCAGAAAAAATAGTCTGTCCTTGTTTAAAGCAACCCACAATCAATTTAGACATTTTCTAATTGGAATCGCAGGCAATTCAAGAGCTTCAAATTCAACAAAATTTCCTATCTTTGCAGCAGAATCAGAACGACTGAGCCACTGATTTTATATATGAGGTGACTTATAATCCATAAATATTTAAAAAAGCCCACCTAAAATAAAATAAGACAGCCCAATTTATATTAAAATCGAGAAGATACCCCAAGATCCCTGAAAAAATATTTTTAACCATAATTATCTTTCGTCTCGTTTTAGGTAAAGAACTTCGTAAGCTCCATTCGTTAAGTTCTTTACCAATTTTCCGCAGAATAGCAACAGAAAAACCAAAAGAAAAATAAACATTTGTGTAATTGGGAATACAAAAGAAACCGACAAATGGCAGCCAAGTTGGCTGGGAAGGGCAAATCAATCAGAGAAGCTGGATTCGCTGGAGTTTTTATGGCAGCCAGCAAAATGTGACGGCGAATACTTTTATGCATCTTAACGCCGACTTATCAATCATTTCATAACGACTTTCAAAGTCAAAGTGCCAGCGGCACGTGGACTCAAATTTGCCCATAAATTTCGGTACACAAATTTAATTCGTTGGCTGCTTTTGTGCGTGGAAGTCGGAGGACTAGGAATCTGCTAATTGAAATCAGCAGGATTCAATTGACACGAATTAGGAGCCTCGCTTCATCAATAATGTCGCTTTTCATTTGTGTATTTATTTGCGCTAATCAGTCAGTCAGTCAGCCAGTCGAGCTGAGCGCTGGCAAGCAATAAACTGAAGTCCGCCGAGCCAATATCGACCGGTTTAATCAGTTGTCAATTTGTTCCTTTGACTCGGAAGCAGTCGGTTGTAAAAACTGATTTACTGCAGCGAGAAAGTCCTGTGATTTCGGGAAAGTCAGTCCGCCAGTTTTAAATTGAAGGTCGCCTTTTGGCTTTGCTCTTTAATTTTCCTAGAACCGCGAGGACTTTCGTACAATTCCCTCTCGCTTGATTGATGGCCAACCTACATTCCTATGTGCCCAATGGCCGATAAGAGCAGAATTGATTTGCCTTTGTGCGCCACTTTGGCTGGCCTGCCTCCTCATAAACTTCTTTCACGTTCTTCTTCCTTTCGAGCATAAATCATGCACGAGAGTTGAAGCACAAAGGCAAATAGAGCAAAGACATGGGAAGACTTGGGCGAAACTCTCTGCGACTGTCGCCGCCGAATTGGCCAACAAATCAATCACCCCAACCTGAGAAAAAAATCTAAGCCAGGACTCCGAAACTTTAATGCCGGATTTTGGGAAACTTTAATAAATTAATCAGATAGTTTGAAGACCCATTAAGAAATTAAAAAGCATAAATTATCAACCCAAAACGCAATGAGGAAATTAGCCTTAAAAATTGTTAGGGGCAAAGGTAAAAATCTTGAATTGATTTCCATATAAAGGTAAGTTTGTTTCCAATTTTAGTTGTTCCCTTTTTGAACCAAAATAAATGTAATATTTCTAGCAATTTCTAGAAATGTTTTTGTAAATATTTTTAGACAATTTTGCCTAAAAATTAAATCTGTTCTTTGCAATTTTTATCGCTTATAAATCCGTATTAAAAAATACATATTTTTAATTATATAATAATAAATTTGTGGTAAGGCCCAAAAAGTAAAAAATAAGTGCCTTAAAAAATATGTAAAAATAAAAATCACTTACCGATAATTATTGTAGTTGAATTTCATAATTGTTGATGTTTTTTATTTTTGTTTTCTTACCGTCCGAATGAATTGAAACGCACGCGCACCGCTTGCCGGCCCGAAAGATCACGAAAGCTTATATATCACGGATATTTTATATATTTTTCAGGATTCCAATGAGCCTTAAAGATTTCCTTAAGGACTCGCTGTCTTTCTGTCTTGGCTGTCTATTCGCCTTTATTCAGTTTTTTTCTCCGCTCATTGATCTGCTTGGCGGATTTCACTCTGCTTGTTTAATCGCCCATGCGGGTCTGCTTGTCCACCTGCTTTGCCGACGTCTCCGTTCATTTTCAAGCGCCGAGCGTCATCGCCATTTCTTCCATTTCCAATTTCTGCTCCGACGCATGTAAAATGTGAACCACTGACGCCCAAACGTAGCGGTTTCAAAAGTATATAAAGAATCGCCAGTGACTTAAATGGAAAACTAATGCACCGGCATTTCTTTTACCGAAAAGCACTTCACACCGATCTGCCTTCCAAACTCGCAAGTGGAAGCACAGAAAACGAAATAAATATATTATACATATATACAAATACATATATACTCGAAGCTTTGGACGCGACAAATTCCGTAAATGCGTTTGACGCGGACAACAACATGCATGGCCGCCGGCTTGACGAAGACTGTGGGTGAGTTTAATTTTACGAAGTCGGTCGCCCTCCGAGCAGCGCAGTCGCCTTACAAACAGCGCAGTCGTCTATTGCGCAGCAAAGTTGCCCGATGCCCAGCGCAGTCGCCTTATCAGCTCTTCACCTGACGCGCTGCGCAGTCGCCCAATATGCAGCGCAGTCGGCCGAATCTCGGCCCGAGCCTTTCGCAGCTTCGTGTCGGTCGGTGGCTGAGCCGAAGTTCCAATTTGACGGAATGGCTGCGCGCCTGACCACTGTGCTAGGGCGCATGGGCGACTGCGCTGCCTGTTAGCCGACTGCGCTGCGCAATTGCCGATTGCGCTTTGGCCGCCCTTGCGAAATTTGACGGCCGCTCAGTTTTGGTTTGGCCGCCGACCGCACGGGTTGATTTTCTCGAAAGCTCCGCGTCTGCCTGCCTGCCGGGCTATTGAGTTGTACATATATACTAAATTTACCGTTTGCCGGGCTCCGTAAGAGTAAAGCGCGTTTAATTTCGTTCCGGATTTTTGATATTTCGCCTCGTGTTGGTCGATTTTAATCGACTTCGCTTACGTGTGTGCCAAATTTTCCTATTTTCGAATTCGAATTCGAAAAAAATCGGTTAACTAGAAGCCCCCGCATTTGGATGCCATGTAAATCACTGGAGAACACTTATGTACACATGTATGTATGTATGTATTCTATGTAATGTCAATGGGCCCACGCTGGCTTGTGGACTTGCCAAAAATTCACCGCTATTCTGGAAAATCACAACGAGGCGCCAGTGCTTTTATGTACCAGGCATCGTGGACTTGCCAAAAATTCACCGCTATTCTGCAAAATCACAACGAAGCGCCAGTGCTGAGCTTACATAGGACAAAAAAATAGGGGCGCATTTTGTTTTGATCTCTCGTTCTCTTCGGGCGGCGACACCTGCATGGGCGTTTGGCGTGTGCCGAAGATTTGGCGCTCTTCGGCAATTCACAACGAGACGACAGTGATCTGATAGAGCGCGGGGGGGGGGGAGGGGGCTAAGCTCTGTTCTTTTGCTCTCTTTGGGCGCCGACACCTGCATGACCGCATGGCCGTCGGCCGTTTGGCGTGTGCCGAAGATTTGAGATGACAGCGATCTGAACGAGAGGGGGGGTGGGAGCTCTTTGTTCTTGTGCTCTCTTCGGGCGCCCACACCTGCATGGCCGTCGGCTATTTAAATGAGACGAAGATTTCTTCAGTGATCTGATAGAATGAGTGGGGGGGGGGGGTTTATGCTTTATTCTTTCGCTTGCGCTCGACTCATTGACAATGACAGAACCCATTGCCGTCGGTATTGCAGTTCGACAAGCAGATAGTCCGCTGCATAGCAACTTCCGCTGGACTCAGTAAAAATGTTAAGCGCATGGGCGTCGGCAAAGCAGTCAACGCGAATATGGAAGCCATGGAGATCTACTTGCCAAGCAGCAGGAAAGCAGTGCAACTCTATGCAATATTTTGAACGGACCATCTCCGCGTGTGTATTTGTGTGTGTGCGCGTTTATTTAAATTAAAAAAAATATATATGCAACTCAAAAACGGGAATTCGCGCGTCTAAAAGATTTCAAAAATATATAAAGACAATTTTGAACTGCAACAAAAAATATTGTTGGTAAGTGCTTAAACTTTATTTTTTATTTCAATTCACCTGAGTGGGCGGATCTTATTATATTTCTCTTTATTATTGTTTACTTTTTTTTTTGTGTTATGTCTTAAAAATGGGGGAGGAAAACTGAATGGGCGGATTTTATTCTATTTTTTTTTTTTATATATATATTGAAAAGGGGGAACAGGGCGGATGTTCTATTGTCTTAATGTTGGGAAATTTGTGGATTTTATGGCGGATTTATTTTGATGATAAATCTCTCATAAAAGTATTTTCTGAAATATTTTAGAAATATGGATTCATGATGGCATTTGTCGCTTTTACTGCCGAACGAATTTCTCATGAAATATTGTTATTTTTTTTTATTTTGCCTTCGCTTAATCTTAAAAAAAAATTTATTACAAAACCGATACCCCAATTTTAGGGAAAGATTTTTCCCCTTTCCTCTCTTCGCGTCTCACACCATTAAATTGTCATCCTTTTGGGTCGCTTAAGGGTTCTATTCCATTAATTATAATTCCCATCGGTTGACCATTTTTGACCTTCAAAGGCGCGTCTAGGTCATCTAAAACTTTTTTATTTTAATTTCGGGGAAACTTTTGATCAATAATTTGCATATTTATAAGGATTTAACGACGCTCGTAACTTTAATTAGCCGATGACAAGGCGCATACGCCTCGAGTTGTTCAATGCCGTAAAATAGGAGAATCTACGATGGCAAATCCCTGGCAAAAGTGCCATCAGGACTTCCCCTTGCTACTAGTTGATTTTGAGCTCGCAGGAAGCTCTTCGCCCATCGCCTGCTGGGCGGGTTGGGTAATAATAATCTCGTTAATTTAAACAGCAACTTCGACACCCGCACGAAACAAAACCTACAAACGAGCGAACACATAAACATAAACAACGATACTGAGAGCTCTTCCAATACTCCGACTCCGACTCCGACTCCTTGCCGGGAGCATCGCCCCACCACCCGCCTGTCCTTGTCCCTCATTCTCGTCCTTGGCGTTGTCGTTCCGTCATCGCAATTCCGTTGTTTCTCCCTTTCCTCGTCTGTTGTTTATGACAGCAACGCACCTGCACCTTCCGCTCTTCACACACACACACACACACACAACATCAAATGCAGACTCCATTGGCGTGCTGGGCTGGGCCAGGCCGGGGGCTTTGCTCTCGATTCCTTTAACTTTAATTACCCGGGCAATTTCGGTGGCTGTTTTATATTTTTTTGGAAACTTTTCTTTGGTGTTTACTTAGCCGCGGTTGAAGGCGGCAGAGTGCTTGAAAATTAATTGTTGACATTTGGAAACGCAGTTCATTTTATGGTCCACGCCCGACCCTCGCTGATTTCTTATTAATTGCGGCTGTGGGCCGTGTTTGTTTAGGGCCTGCGGATTCGCTGATCTTTTTCCCATTTCCCATTTCAAATATTAAAACGCAAAGAAACGACCGCAGTTTTTGCTGCTGAGGTGCCCCGAATTTTACCAACTTTCTTGCTTGGCCATTTTGCGGTTGCATTACATAAATTACCGTGCAGGATAACGCAGACACACCAGCCCACATTACGTATACGCAGCGTTGACTACACGAAAAAAATAAACATCTGTCAGTGGCATTCGAGCGCAACGGACGGCGTCATGTGGGCGACAAGGGCGCGACATTTTTGGCAACTCTCAACTCAATTCGTTTAACTTTAGCCGCCAACACAGCCAGCTAGAAAACATGTCAGAGCCACTCAACCGCCCCAATGAGCTGCCCAAATGGGCCAACATTTCTATCGCTCACATTTTACAAATTGCATCCGTTTGTCGCTCTTTCGGTTGGCCCATATTCCATAGCCAAACAACTTCCGCCTGGCTGATTGTGAGACGATTACAGAATTTCATTTTACCGGGCTTAAGTTGGCTCCAATGTGTGTCATTTTTCCTGCTATCATTTGGCATCCAGTAAGCTAATTAGAAAATATTTCAAGGGCCCAAGGCTCACGTCGCTTTATGAATAGATCCAAAACATACGGCTCTTTGGCAGCTTTAATAGTTCTCCTTGCTTCATCTGCTCTTCTTGCTTTTGAGTTAAATCAAAAACCCATTAAAATCTCGCCGACAAACTTTAAACTTCCACTTAAAGTTGCTAATCAATTTCGCTCAAGCAACGAAAGCCCTCAATCCTTCCACCTAAAAGGCAAGCAACGAACCATGAAGCAGGCACCAAAACAAGAGAAGAGGGACATTAGCATCAGCTGAAACTGAAAGGCAGAGTCTGATCCCTGCCAACATCCTTTTTGGGGCGAGGGCCGAGAAAAATAGGCAAAGATTTGTGCCTAAGTCACGTAAGGGAAATAAATTTTGAATGACGTCGCCCCATTGCAGAGGCGGAGTGCCAAAGTAACGGTAATTTACTCGGTATACTGCCCAGAACGTCCTCGTCGTCCTGGCTAAGTGGTAGCCCCCAAAAAAATACCCATCCTACCCATAGTTTCCAGTGGGCGTGGCCCCAGCCATCATTATGTGATCTTAGGAAATTTAATGCTTTTCCAAATTGAATTAAATGCGGGAAAAAATTCAGGTTGGGGGGCAGACAAATAGAAATCTTTTGCACGCAATTGAGAAATAAAATTGCTGACAAATTTATTACCGAAAAATATGGGCGGATGGATACGAAAAAAACTTGCGGCTTTTATGGGTTTTTATAGAAATTAAAATACCATTAAGTGGCCGACAGTCTATAAATTAAATAGGCGCATTTGTATTTGCCTTGTCAGTCTTGTCGGCCAAATTGAATTGGCATAAAAATAACAAAAGTTTAATTTACGTAGGAAAGCTTTCCATTCTCCTTTGTTCTCTTTTTCCGTTTATAAAAAAAAAACCGAGAAATCTCATTGATGGTTTTTGCAATTGAATGCCACCCACCCCACCGACCAACCCGCGGCCGATACTTCATTTTATTGCGGGTGGGATTTTGATGTCTGTATTTTGAGTCAAAAACCATGGAATGTTTAGTGGTTTTTATTAGAGAAGTTAGCTGACTGAAGCTACCATGCATTTAATGGGATTTTTGTACCGCCAGTTTATTGCGAAAGTTTTATTTAAATGCTAAGCGTTTTCAGTCGATTTCCAAGCATTTTGATGGACCCATAAAATCACAAAGGTTGATCCCCCGGTTCAAGGGAATTGCAGCGTCTAACGACAGAGCCATGAAATTGCAATCAAAGACTTCCACCCACCGCCCATCGCCCAGCTTAAAGTGGCTGAAAGGAAAGGCAATAAAACTCCGTCAGAGATTTTTTCCAGAATTCAGAAGATTTTTCAAAGAAATTCTTGTGGCAAAAGTGCCGAAGATTAAGGTAAACAAAGGACAAGTTCTTTGGCTGTGGACAGAAGGGAATTCTCCTTTTTAATAGGAACTGTTTAATTTTTTTCATAAAATAATTAAAGCATGGCAGTCCGTCCTCCACGGAGGCTTCCCAAAGTTACCTTAAACTTGGCTAGAATAATGAGAAAAATTGATTAATCGATCTGTCGGTCTGGGAGTCAGTGAATGTTGTCCAAACAAAAGGATCTCAGATCTTTTTCTCACACTTCGGGACGGACAGCCAAAGACGACAAAGCGAATGGTCAATTTGAATGATTTTTCGTTATTTTTTTCGGAATTCAAATCTCTCTTTCAATATTGAAACATCTTAGTTCAATCAAAGCCGAGTTTTGTGGAAAGAATTGTTTGATTCAGAATTCAAATCTCCCTTTCAATATTGAAACATCTTAGTTCAATCAAAGCCGAGTTTTGTGGAGTGAATTGTTTGATTCCTTTACTGCCTTAAGGTGTTTTCCAACTGCCGCTTTAAGCTCGTTAGCAACTTCGTTTTGTACTTCATTTCTTAATTGGGTTACTTGTGAGGGAAAACTTGATTAAATTTGCACGTACTCGAAAATGAAAGGAGCCCGAAAATCCTTTGGTTGTGTAAATTAGTGTGACCCTTTGGGGGGGACAACGTCAGTTGGCAGGCAAGTGGCGTGCTGTGTTGATTTTACGACATTTAAGAAGATTTACGGCCACACCTTGTGACTGGCAACGCATACGAAGGTCGGTGGCCGTTGGCCAAGAACTTGGCCGGAAGCACCGCTCGAGACTCTGCTCAGTTTGGCTGGCCTGATTCGACTTGGGCAAATTGCCGAAAGTCATTAAGTTTGCGCATCAGTGCAACAGAAATGCGATTTCCTCACCTGCAGGGAGGCCACAGCAGGGACTCGACGCTTTTACTTTTATTCAATGTGTTTTTGCTTTAATTTTATATGCGATTTCCATGACAGGCTGGCGGTTGTCTCGCAGCCTCGGGCTGAGGGAATTATGGTCGCTGCTCCTTCGCCATAAATATAATTACAGTTTCATTTCCTCTTTAGCTCGGAAATGTCATTTGCCAAGCCGAAGACACATGAACGAAAATGTAATGAAATTTCCCCGCTAACCCTTTAATGGGATAACATAATAAGAACAGGGAAAGGGTGGGCAATGAAAAATTGATTTGGCCAAGCTTAAACATTCCCGAAATCTTCTGGGTTATTGAATTTTTTTTAAGTGTCCGCCCACGAAAATTCATAAAATTAAACAAAAAATTTTGTATTGGAAAAAGTCGTTAAAAAAACTAAAATATGCACAATTGTTTTTATGCGCTATAAATTGCCGGATTCAGCCTAAGTCACCTTTCATGGTTTTAGGTTTTCTTGTAGACCAAAAATACGCATAAAGCCAAACTGCAGCAGAGGAGCGTGCACCGAATTCTGACAAAGTCAATCTTGCCATTCGGATTGCAGCAAATCCAATTGAAGAGGTTCCGCCAAGAGCGAACATTTCTGCCAGCCTCGATTTCGAAATCGCTGAGAGTGCTGCTCTCGCTGTCCTGCTCCTGGCGCCGATACATAAGTTCTAGTTTTTGCTTTGGGGCCTTTGATGATTTGGATCTTTTGCTTTTCTCCTGACGCAGCTGGTGCTGCTGCTCTTTGGTTAGGTAGGTGTAGGAGCTGAGCTCGTACTCTGAGCTCAAATCCCATTCCAGCGGCTGAATTGCATTGGCTGCAGTCAGGGAGTGAAATGATTTCTGGCTCCAGGTTAGACGAAGCGCGCTCCTCAAGGCGCTGGGCGAACTGGGAATGTCGGCAAAGACGCAGGAGCAGCTGGAATAGCAACTGCTGAATGAATCGCAGTCGAGGGCGAAGCAGGAGAAATGCTCATGTGATTCGTGCGATTCCATAAAGCTTTCAGCGCATGGCTGCTCCTGCTCCGAGGCTGGCATTTCATAAACAAGTCTCGGCTGGTTCTCATCCCCATAAATATGGAGTTTCTGCTCTTCCAATGAAGGATATTCCTCGGCCCGAAGTCCTAACAGCTCATCGTAACCGCCGCCCTCGCGATTGCGTAAAGGATTTCGTGGTTTTGGTATGCGCCAGGCGAGTCTGGGAGAGGCTTCTGTGGGGCTAATTTGTGTAGATGCAGGAAGTTGTTCTTCCCTCAGTTGCAAGGGAAATAGCTCTTCTGGCGGCCCTTGTGGCCGCCAATAGATTTGCCCCATTTGTCGCGCCTCAATGTGGGCCGGCCGGAAGCGGTTGCGTCTGATCTCGCGGAAAATTCTCTTGAACGGAGTGCGCTTGTGTTCCATGAGCGGGGACTCCAACCAATCCGGCAAAGGTTTGGTATACTTGGGCTCCAGGGGAAGACCTCTCCGACGGATCATTACCTCTCGTTCGTAGGCATTTTCCTGGGCCTGACGGATCTGTTCTTCGACCTTTTGCTTGGCGCGCTCAGCTATGACGGCCAAGAGAAGTTTTCGCTCTAATTTGGAGCGATTCTCTCGGGTTATGTGGCCGGGATTGATGCGGAAGTCATGGCACATAATGCATAGTTGGGCATTGGTGAGGCCACGCAGGTCGTCTAGGATTATACTTGACATTCTGAAAGGGGTGACTGGGGCTTCTATGATTTCCAGCGAATCTATAGCATTGTTTTGTAGAGTTATAGGCCAACGGAAATTTTGTCGTCTTGTTTAAAATGAGCTTAGTGATTTGGATGGGTTTAAATATTTTTATGACATTTTGGAAACACTTTAAAACATTTTTACAAAACACAATTTATAGAACAAAGTCTCAGGGCTTGCTGGAGCTTAGCTGATCGAAGGTCCTTAAGAGACAACTCAATTACATATCTGCAATTATTTACTACCTCTTTCGTCTTGTACTCGTTTTTATAAAAATGAGTTCATTATTGTTATAGTTAAATATTCGTCAAGGTTTATTAGTAATCGTACATTTAAGCTACACAACTATAAAAATTGTTTATACCTTAATTTAAATTATTAGCTTTTATCGTAAATTGTTTCCACAATCAAATGTTTCTCCCTTTCTTTATCGAGAGCATCTGTGACATTCAAAACTTTGCAAGAGCTGGCTCTTAATAGGTTTAGGTTCGTTAGTTCTTTTGTTTCTTTCTTGGAAAAGCCTAATTAATACAATAATTGTACGATTGTAAATACAGCAAAATATAATTACGTATATGTAAATCATTAGATGTGTGTGAGCCAAATGCTTTTCTGTGTGCAGAGCTTGATTATTGTCCTGTGACTTTTGTCGAGGTTATTGCGTAGATAATTCTTTGGGTTTCGGCGCTCTTTAAAGTATGTAGAATTCTATGATACTTAGACTATTAAGTATTTACAAAGCTCAACTATGAACACGAACTGTAACGGCTTTGAAATGTTCTTTGTTTTTCTCTTTAAATCTCATAAATTTGTTGGTTTTTCTTTCTTTTCCTCTATATTGATAAACGGTTGAATAACAAGTTCTCTACTAAATTTCCTTAACAAGTTTACGAGAGGCCTCTAAAAAATGCGATTACGATTGAGTTCGTGGGGTTCTTTTGTCAGCTTTTATTGCAAACATTGTGTTTGGTAACAAAGTGCGGGAGATTTCTTCAAATTTTTTGGGTTCTGATCGTTTCAATTTAAATTACCGTATAAATAATTATTTACACAATGGAAGATATGGCTAATTTAGAAGCTAGATGGAAGAATTTCCGCTTACCGCTTGTCATCATTCTCAATTAATGCTAAATAGAATTTTGTTAATTGTCTTTGTAGACGAAACAATTAAATAATTTCGTTGCTCATTTTCCTTGTGCTCTGGCATCTCAGGGATTTGCAGAAAATGTTGGGATTAAAACTTGGGTGCTGGTTTTTTGTTGGGGGGCTCGTCTTGGCCGCTCCAACCGCAAACAAACTTGAGGCCCCTAACGATACCGATAGACAACGTCTCCTTCGTCCTCCTCATCGTCGTCGTCATCGCTGTCGGTGTCGTCACGGGGCAGAATATGGAACCAGGTCCATATCTTGGACAGGTCCACTCATCGTTTGCGGTTATAAGCGCCAAGCATAGACTGCCTTCATTCTTTCATTTCGTGGCCATTCGGGCCCAGCTCGAGGAGCTCATGGGGCTCGGCATTCAGCTACAAATTCCAACAAAAATTAATCCAAAAATTCTATCAACTTAAATTCTGTTAAATTGCTCACCCGATCAACGCTCGCCAGATCATTCTTAGACAAGTGATTAACCAAAATGGTGCCCAGGGCATCGCACATTACATTGATGGTGGTGCGGAAGCGATCCCTGAAAAAAATATAGAATTAAACAAGTTCTCGGTGGTTTCAAGTCTTCGTTGCTTACAACAACCAATCGACCGCAATGATGAGCGAGACATCTTTGGGTTCCAGGCCGACTGTGTCCAAAACCATGACCATGGTAACCAAGCCGGCCTGGGGAATGCCAGCCGCTCCAATAGAAGCCGCCGTGGCCGTTATGCTCACCGCCACAATAGTGCCGAAGGAATAACTCATTTCACGGTATTGGGCAATAAATAAAGCAGCCACTGCCTCATACAAAGCTGTGCCGTCCATGTTGATGGTGGCGCCAACGGGAATCACAAATCGGGTTACCCTCGGATCTATGCCCATGTTGTCCAGACACTTGATCGTCAAAGGCATGGTGGCTGAGCTTGAGCCTGTGCCGAAGGCCGTGGCCAGAACCTGGCTGAGTTTGGCTATGAAACGATACGGCAGACGCCGTGTGCCCAAAAAGAATATAATCGCTATGGTGCCTGGAAAGGAGACATTGATTATAGGAAATAGTCATCAGCTAAGCTGCCTCAACTCACCGAAGCCGTGTAGGAATAAGCCTATCATGACGGTTATGAAGTACCAGCCTAGGGATTGTATAGTGGCCGCAATCGACTCCATTTCAATGATCTTGGCGGCAATGAGAAAGCCCACGCCCAGGGGAGAGATCCTAAAGAAATCAAATATGATACGAAAAAAGCTTTAAAAGGGTATTAAATTTCCTACCAAATCACCCAAGAGGTGATGGTCATCATGGCCTCGCTGAGGGTAGTAAAGAAATCCTGCAGCAGTTGTCCTTTCTCCCGCATCCGTCCGATTGTCGTGCCCAAAATCACACTGAACATAACCAAGCCCAAGACATTGGAGCCCTCGCGTTGGGCGGCCTTGAATTCCCAGTTCTCCATGGGCTCTGCGAAAGAAAATTCAGCTTAAAATTTATATACAGTTGAATTATTCTTAAAGTACTTACGGGCAGGGGAAATACTGGTGTTTTCATAGATCTCCGTGCGGTGCTGTAAGCAGGCAGAAATACCGTTTTTTAAAGGGGATCACAAACAATTTTCCAGCCAACACAAGTGCGGCAATAATCTAATTGCGCAAATGAATATTCAGCTCGTTTCTACCTACACTGAGTGCTTTGATTCAATTTGAGGTTCGGCTTACTAAGTCGACCTGATAATGGACATACAAACACACAAACACATACACTTCATGGTGTGTGTGATAATTGTAATTGAAACGTAGAGATGGTCTGGGTTGGCCATTCCCCTATGATAAAGTGCGATTGCTCCTCGGCATCCCCAGCGGCCGCTACCCATGTCAGTTTTGATTATCAACCGCGGTTTATTTTAATCAAGGCGTGTAGAGGGGTTTTGCACATTGACCGGAGAACACGCAGATCACAGACCAGACCAGAGACCAGAACTTCACCAAAATGCAAAGTACAATTTGACGGAGGACAATTGAATAATTGACAATGTGTCGTCGACTCACTGAATTGCCCAGCTCGACTCGATTGGGAACCCAATCTTTGTACATACCTGGAACATTGTCGACTGAATGATATTGTCGGTGAACATATTGCTGTAAAAATAGAACAACATTTATAGCTCGAAATCTCAATCTCCGAAACTGTCTAGCCTACCGCACTAAATCCATCAGCGTGTCGGGGGTCAAGACCTTGGAGGCCTTGTCAATGGTCTCCGTGCGAGTCTCAACGATTTTGGCACCTTGGCCAGGACGAATCGATGTGACCAGGCAAATGCCCAAAATAACAGCCGAGATGGTCGTCACAAAGTAGTAAGTGATGGCCCTGAAATTGAACCATTCAGCTTACAAATTCCACTTGGCCTGATTATCGCACTGACCTGGTGGCTATTTTGCTGGACATGCTCAGGTCGAGGCCACCAATGGCACTGGTAATCGACGACACCAACAGCGGGACAATCAAACACTTTAGCATCCTGCAAAGCACAAAAAATTCTACTGCTCTGTTTTTTTTTGTCCAACATTTCGTTTACCTACCGCAGAAAGATTTCTCCGGGGAATGATATGTACATGATCTCTCGTTTTGTCCATTCGCCAGTGCTGTTCTTTATGATGAAGCCCACGAGACCGCCCACAAAGACACCGATGACGGTGGCCATTGTGAGCACGTTCTCCTGCATAAAGCTCTTGAACTTGCTTTCATCTTGCTTGGGTCGCGTCATTTTGAGTCTCTGTGCCGATTTCCGATTGACCCGAACGCCCCCAATAGGTGCGTTGGTAAATGAGTTCAGGCCAACGCAGTTGCCGGAAAAATTAGTCTGGAAAACAGTTTTCAATTTAATTAGGAAATCGTACTCAATTTTTATTTCACGTGGTTGTTTTTAAGGCAGGAATCCTTGCTTTCTAAAGAAACTTGCGTAGCCTTTTCTTGGTAAAGAAATGACAAAGAAATTTCAGTAATTCTCAAAAAACCAAAAAGAAATTTGAGAATTTAGCAGCATTATTTCGGTATTCTTTAAATATTTTATATTCTCTGCGCTTGCGCAGCTATTTTCACTCTTTCTAATTTCGTTTTAATAAATTTTAAATATTTGGCGCATGCGTAATTATTTTCACTCTTTCCGAATGCGTTTTAATAAATTTGGAATATTTTGCACATGCGTAATTATTTTTACTCTTTCTAATTGAGTATTAATAAATTTTAAATATTTTGCGCAATTTGCAATTTTCTGTAAATCACAAAACCATCTACGTCGTAATTTTGATTCAATTCTTGAAGCGTTTGAATATTTAAATAGAACAAATTCTTGAAAATTCCTTAATATCTTTCTTAAATATTTCAGTTATTCAGTAATTCACAAATCATTTGCGTTGTAATTTTTAATCACTTTTGGAATCCTTTAAATATTTAAAAGGAAAAATCTAAATAATTCCTTAAAATCTTTCTCTATTTTTCGCCAAAAATTATATTTTAATTCAAGTTGAGCGGCTAAGCAGTTTCATTTATTTCCCTGCCATTTTATTAATTAGCTTTTTGTAAATTTATTCGGTTTATTGTTTTACTGCGTTTAACCTTTGCGCCTGCGCGGCTGCTTTTATTTAATTTAAAATTTGAGTCTTCTGCGTAATTTTCGCCTGCCTCACGCGATAGCTCGCGACAAACTGATTGAGCAGAGCCACAAAGCTTTTGCTTAAACTTTGGTGCCGTCCGACTCGAAACGAGCAAAAATACAACCCCTATGACATCGGCTGAGTTATGTGTGATCCATGTCATGCAGCATCCGAGGCCGTTCGGCTGAGCCGTTGGGCGAACAGAACCAGCTGCCGCCAGTTCTGTGCAGCATTGACTGCCGCCGGTTCAATTTGTTAGCCGGATTTGCGCTGTGTGTCCACCGTTGTGGCATTGTGATCCCGCCACAATGACCATGCGGCGGTGTTACTTTTGACGCTTCAATAACTGGAAACCGGATGTGAGCGTTGGTTTTGTTCAACGAACGTTTCAAGGAAGGAAGTCGCCAAGGCTGACCGAATGTCCTCGGCAATGTTTAGGGGTGGAAAAAGGATTAAGTTGATTCTCAAAGAACTAAATTCGAGGCACATTGATCAAAGATTGCGGCCACATTTAAGCTTTGACACTTTTGCATACAAATTCATCTGTGGCCCAATTAATAGACACTGGCGAGCTGTAGGCAAATTGCCGCTGAGGCGACCGAGAAATACAATAAGTTCATCAAGTTAACCCACTGGGAAAATGGGATCATTTATTAACAAATAAATTTACATAAATGCCGGCGCGCAATGGAAAGTAATACGGTGGGGCAAGGGCAATTTGCAAATGGAATGTCCACTAATAAATTGACAATGGCTGCCGATCAATGGGATCCGATACCGAATGCTCTCTCGTGAAACTGACCCAAATTTTAGGTTCTATCTTTACAGGCGTCAATTTGTTTGGCGCCTACGCTGCAACTTTCTGGCTGTGAATTTAATAGGCATCATTTCATATCAATAAAATAGTTTTATTTTCAAGCATGCGAACATAAACGGATTTGTCTGGAGCAAACCAGTAATGTGAAGTTTTTCTTGGTCATTACCAAACAACTAGGCGGTTTTATGCATAAATTGGGGCAGAGCTCAACAATGAGAATTTGCATTAAATTCAAGCGGTGCATTCTAGAAATGATTGGCTAAAATCCACTAAAGACCTTCAATGGAGACCTTTAAATTGTAATTGATTTATTTTATTAATTATTTATCGACCACTAGGTTTATGGTCTTTTATTTGGAGAAGAATTAGTTGTCTATGGTCAATCCTCAATCAGAGTTATTTAAGGCCCTACCAATTTTTGAGTTAAAAATAGAAAGGCAAGATATTTTTCAAGAAAAGGGAGCACATAGTTTTGATTGGAAATTACCCAAGCTTAAAATAAAAAGAGAAGGTTACATTCCAATAGAAAGGTTGGAGACGTTTCGTTTTTTGTCTGAAGAGACGAAGGAATGGATAGTAAATTTTTTAATAGGTTTCTTCTACCCAAAAGTCTATTCCAAAATATTCAAAGGAATTTGTGAAATTTATAATAATTTTCACAGATCGATAAAAAAAACCACAACCAGAATTGGTTAAGGCCCTACTATTTTTTGACTTAGAAATAAAAAGGCCAGATATTTTTAAAGATAAGGGAGGACATATAGGACGATTTGGGAAGTTATATCAGATTTTTCAACATCATTTTGTTCTTTGTCTGGAGAGGTATAAAGTGGAATAGAATTTAAATTGGAAAGACGAAAGGATAGATGATTCGTTTTTGAAAATAATTCTTCCACCAAAAAGTCTATTCCAAGGAAATTGTGAAATTTATAATAATTTTCACACATCGAAAACGAAAACCTTGGCTTAGTTATTTTTTTCCTTACTTCTCCTGTCATAAATAATCTACTGTATAATAATCTGCTTATATTTTTATTTAATTTAAATACGAGATTCGATTCCATTTACTTTTTAATTAGCTGCAGCTTGTTTAGCTATCGAATTCTTTAATCTCGATTGAAGTGCTTCAAAGATAACAGCGTAATTTTTTATAGAGTTCCTGTAAAAAGTAATTACGCAAAATAAAGTTGCTTGCTCATCAATCGAAGTGCGAGTGCGCACACCCACTTGCCATTCGGCCCACAGATGAGATATTCCAGTAGTGTTTATTGCAATTTAGAAATGCATTCACAAGCTAATTCATTTACAAAACTGCACACTGTTTACGGCATACAAACATTAAAATGCCGCCACTGCGATCGCTACCCGCTGACCGATTGCCCGATTGACAGACTGACTGAATGGCTAACTGAATGTCTATCTCATCAGTTCGCCAGCCGACTTGACCGTGAATTTGCCGTACATGCAAATGGGAAAACTGTCTGGGACAAACATTTGTATTTATATAAAAAAATATGAGTAGCTGATGCTTGTAGCTTGACCCAGAGAAACGATAAGCCCATTATTTCTATTATAGAGTATTTCAAATTGAAACACTATTTGCCGGCAAACGGGTTAAAATTTAAATAGACTTTCCCGGTGCGGTTCATGTTCACATTGGCGCGGCTCTGGTTTCCAACTATCAATGGGTGGGTGTGAATATTTCACAGTCAATGTCATCGGCATATTTGCCAGCGGTTAATTGTGTCTACGGAAATGCAATGTCGCTAGACCAACCAGTCTATTTTTCATATTAACTGCAAGCTGGGGAAATATATCAAATATGTTCAGTTGAAAGGTTTTCTATACTTCCCCTGAGACTTGAATCCACTTGCTACTCTTGAGCTTAGCTGTGGGTAATAACAAGGGAGGTTAATTAGTGTCAGGTAGGCATTAGGTTGCTTTTATCTTCGGCCGCACATTCAGTTTGCCTTCAGGCGCACAGCAAGGACACACGAAGGATTAGCTGGGCTGGGGCGGATAATGAGAGCACTAGTTCCATAAATCTGAGCCTGATTGCTTCATTAAGCGCCATGTTAGTTAAGCGCCTGCTCCTCATCGAGCTAATGTTGTTAATTAAAATTCAAAGGTGAATCACAGGCAAATCGTCGAACAGGGGAACGTGCGCTCCAAACCTTTCCATAAATCTGCTGATAATAGAAATCTCATTCTGTCGATTAGAAGATCGCTCCCCAATGCCAGACGTGACAGTGAAACAACAAGAATTCGCTTGGGATGACTCCTCACCGGGACTTGAACCTATCACAAATTTGTTTCTATCTGCCAAGCCGTGCATTTTTTTATATGCTGATAAGCAAACTGGGGGATACTCTGAGAGAAGGCAAAAGCGCGAGAAAAAGAGTGACAATGCTAGGGGAATTTTTAAATATTTCAATCACATTTTGAATTCATATTTTCTTTAAAATGAGTATTAAATCGGCAAAGTAGCAGTTTAGAATTTATTTAATATATTAATATATTTTTCCGATAATTATTATCAAAATCAATAATATTTTATAACAGTTCCTATTAAGATTAAATCCTTGAAATATTTTGAACTTGACTCTTAAAATATTTCCATAATTTTTCAAATTTGTTGTGACTTTTAGGAATTATAATGCCAAAAAAATATTGAGACAGCAAGCCAACGACCGGGCTTATTTTTCGCGTAGTCTATTTTCATTTGAAGTGTAAATTAAATATTTTCAAAACAAATGTTTTCCTGCCCAGCAATTAAATTTATTTCCATTCCGACAAGGTATAAATTTTTGTCGTGGTTTCAATTTTCTGAATGATTCAATTAGATTTGAAAAAATTAATTAGAAATAAAATTCCTGCAATTGACGAATTATGAATATTAAATAATTTACCGAATTGCGTGTAATTTCTAGACAAATTCGTATAAAATAAAAATAGACGATGCGATAATTTTTGTTGGCAATGAAAATGCATTCAAGAAAAGAAAAGAAAAATAAGAAATACTTTCATTTCTGGTGTGCGGTTTTTCTAGGGATCAAAAATTACAATTTAGATGCCAATATTTTTGGTCTTGGCCAGAAAACAAATTTATGCCAGCAATTAGGTGACATAGAAAATTACAAGCCCACTTCTTGCCAGAAGGCAATTTGGCTATTTTCAAACCCTCTAAAAAAAGAATAACTTAAGAATAAATATTATTGAACTTTGCTGCATCTGCGAAAAAGACAAAAACCAAATCGAATCTTGCCACTCCCCCGCGGCTCGGCCAGGGGCATCCTACCGTTTGGGAGATGTCGCGGCGTCTGTGTCGGGCGGTTCTTATCGGCGGCACGAATCGAACTTTTTACACGCGCGCTCTCTTCGCTCGTCTAAGCGAAAATCGATGAAAACGAAACAATAACAAAACTGGCGATTGACGAGTCAGAAAACTTACCCCCAAACCGCAAGGTGTCAATGGAAAAATCAAACAATTTCCTTTTTGCAAAACTATTTCGAAAAGGAGGATCCTTTAATTGAGTTTTGAACAAAGTTTTTATAATCTTTTCTCGTATCTCGCAATTTATTTCTGTATTTTTTTTATGCACTTACAATTCAACGTAATTTTCAACGGCGCCTGCAATTCTTTTTTGTTGCTTTTCGTTTTCTCTATGTATTTATAAACAGTTGTGGTTGTTGTTGTTTTAATATTTAAGTTTTGCAAAAAACGCACACGCAACACGCTGATTTTCACCGAGCACGAGACCCGGAGACAAAATTGCACTCGACGCGATCGCACGACTTTGGCGACACTGAGCAGCAGAACGACTGACTGACTGCCTGACTGCTTGACTGCTGACTGACTGGCTGGCTGGCTGGCTGACTGATCGGCGACACTGCACCATAGAGAGCAGGGACAGAGAACCTGACTCGTCTGATTATAAAATAGTACTAAAACTAAATCAAATTCAAATTCGAATATAGCCAGCGGCCGAGTGAGGCGCTGGCGACAGCGACAGCGTCGGCGACGACGGTGACAGCAGCGACTTACATTCTTCCATATACGAGTATTTTTGTTTTTATTTTCCCTGGCGTTGGCGTTGGGGTCGCTTTCATTCATCAAACCCGTAAAGTCAGCGCTGCCGCAGCAGCCGCGTCCGCTGCGATGCTTATCAATTGCAAGCTGGCGGCGGCGCTGCTTCGCTCTCGTCACTCATACGCCCCATCGTCCTCGTGCAATTTGCCGCCGCCTTGTTCTTAGTTTTCGCTTTCTCTCTTTCGGCAGCTGAAATTGAAAGGAATTCATTATCAACGCATTACGCTTTGCCTCGCACTTATTCCACGACCGCTTCTCCCGCTCTCCTGCTCTCTCATCCCCACTAAGTAGTTCAGTGTCTTGCGGTTTACGCTTTGTGTCCCACTTCTCTGCCGCACACTTTGGTCATTAGGCGGTGCATTGTGTGTCCGGCGCTGTGATCACAGTGCAATTGTGCAATTGCCTGTCGTCTAATCAGCCACGCAGATGAATCCTCAAATGAATAGGAATTGGTTCCCAAAGCAGTTGATATTAATTATGATTCGAATTCTTCAGGGGATTTTAATATAAAATTAAAATATCTGGAGAGTTTGCATAATATTTTTTGAATATGAAATCTTTTTTGTTTTGCGGGTTTTAATGAGAAGGAAACTCCTTTAAAAGAATTCTTAAAAGAGGAAAAAATGTTAGTTTGAAAATTTGATTCGACTTCTTTTTTTATTTTTCTCGAGCTGAGAAAATAAATTAGTAAATTCTATTCCAATCTATTTGGTTTTATTAAGGGGAAAACTTCTTTAAAAAATTCTTAAAGTTTAAATTTGATTTTATTATTCGACTTCTTTTTTCAATTTTAATTTTTCAATGGGTTTTGTAATATTTCTAAGAATTTATTTTGTTTTATAAAAATGATTCTTGAAAGAGGGAAACATTTAAATTTGAATTAATTATTCGACTTCTTTTTTCAATTTTTCTCGAGCTTTAAAATTAAATCAGTAAATTTGCCTGTAAAAGAGTTTTGATAATATTTTTAAGAATTTATAGAAATGATTTTTCAATTACATCTTCATGACTGTATTTTTTTTTTCCTTTCGTTCTTTGATTTCATAATAAGGAAGAGTTGGAAATCTTAGTCAATTTAATGAAGTTTTATAAGCTCTATTTCATATACTTATTTTTCCGATTTTTATTGATTTTTTTAATTGAAATATTTCCAAAAATCGCTTCTCTGAATTCCTTGGAGTCCACCTTCTCGTTTTTCCACCTCATTATTACTTGAAGATCTGGAAATCTTTTTATATTTTAATCCATTTAATAAAGTTTCATAAGCTCTGTTTTATTTATTTATATTCCCAATTTTTGTTGAGTTCTTTAGCTAGGAATTATTTCCAAAAACCCGTCAATTCTTTTTAAATTCCTTGGAGTCCATCTACTCGCTCCTCCACCTTAATATTTCTTGACAACCACCCAACAACCTCCCACCTCAAACTTTCTCGTTTGAATGGCAGTCGGGAAACGAGGTCAAGTTTGTGGTTATTACACAATCGAATTAACGATTCCGGATTCAAGATCATGACTCAAACCACAGCTCCCCACCCGCAGCCCCTGAGAGTTCTCGGCCACAGGCCCCTTAAAAAAAGTTGAGCTCCAAGAAGCTTTGAACGAGGCAGCGACAATTCGGACTGCGCCTCCAATGAATGTTAGTTGGTCACTTCCGGCTGCTGCCCTGGCATCGGGCAATTATAATAAAAATCATAAATAATAAAAACCTGCGTTACCAATGCTGCTGCTGCCGACGTTGCTGCCGCCTACAGCTGTTGCTGCTGTTGGCATTCTTGTTGTTGCTGCTGCTGCTGCTTCAGCCTTTGATCTGTTAAATTTGATTTGCCTTTTTCCTGAGGGGAGGGCAGGCGGTTGTAGTTTCGTGATGGTTGTTGTTGGTGTTGCTGGCTGGCATTCTTGTTGCTGAGCCCTACTATCATCGGCAGCAGCACATGCTGGTGGGAAACGTAGCTGGATACCGTTAGTTTGTAGCTAAATGAAACTAACTAAGTGGCAACTGCCTGCCCACCCACCCGACTGGCCACCTGCTAGTTGACAGCTTTTGTCATAGTCCCTTGAGCTCGAATTTATTTCGCCACCACCAACACCAACAACGGGGCATCGGCAACAATCGCTGTCACCCCTCCATGGATGTGTTTTTTTTTTTTGTTTTTTTGTTTAGGTCTTTCGGTATTCATACGATGGCCACCAAATTGGGACCGGAACTGTCGATCTTCATTTTTGACACTGGAAATTTCAGAATACCCAAAATCCCGTGCACGTCCCGCTGTGTGAGTGTACAAAAAATTGCACGCTGCACGCTGAATGAATATTTTTAAAATATTTGGCCTACCCAGCAGCATTTTCTGCCCAGGGGACAAAGTTCACTCTCATGGGGATCAGCGTCTAAAATATTACAGCAAGTTCTGTTGGTTCTACTTTTATTTATCTAAAGGAATTCACATTTCCCTAGGGAATCCTTTAATATTTTTTTTTCTAAAATTTACACTTTCTTTTGAGCTGTCGAGTTTATTCTCAAGGGGCTTGCAAGTTATTTAAAAGGAATGACGGGTTTTTTCTCTAGTTGTAGTTATTTGAAGTTCTTTGCTAGCAGATCCAAAGTAATCTTCTTAACTGCAGGCCCTATTCAGATATTTGTTGGTGATATCTACTGAGCTACTGAAGAAACGATCTATTTTAAAACGATTCTTAATAGGATTAATGCCAATTTACAAAATTTCAAGCCTTTGGTATTTGGCATTGGGAATTGAGTTAGTTACTAAAGTTTTAGGTGTTCTCCAACTTGTCGTAATATAATTTTGGTTTCTTCAATTAATGAGTACAGTAGTCTATTCAAACACAGAAAAGTTAGAGGAATAAATATTTAAAGCAATTCAAAACAACTGGGGATTAAAGTTTTAGGGGCTCTCTAACTTGTCATAATAGAATTATGTTTCAGAATTCAAGGGGTAGAGTGATCTATTCAAAGGTATAATCTATTCTAGCTAGAAATATTTAAAGCACTTTAAGACACAATTAAAAAGCACAGAACAGTTAAGAAAATTGCTGAGATTAAAAAATTCTATCTCCAAAGCTCGAAAACATTTTAGGGTATACTTTTGGACAGATTTTAATGCAAACATTTAAACTATTGGGGCATTCTTTTAGGGAGCCTTTAACTCAAACGCATTCAAAAAAAAAAAAAATTGAATTCACTTGAATTAAAAAAATATGATCTTCAATTATAAATGGATTCTTATCTTTATGGCAGATTAAGTTATTAAAATCATTTTTCAAAAGATCTTTGGGAATGTTATTACATTTTGCATAAAGTATGGAGGGTTTTACGATTTAAAACTCCTTCATTGACTTCCTCTTAAATCCACAAAAGTAGTTAAGAAATTGCTCAGTCTATTTCACAAAATACTTCATATTCCTGAGTTACAAAGAATGAAAACACATTCTGTCACATTTTAAAGAAACTTTGAGCAATCAACGCCGAAAGTCTTCCATTTACAATATTTATTAGATGAGGTTTTTTTTAGGTAACATAATATTATTATATGTGCTTTATGTATACTTGATTAAAATTTCACAAAATCACAAATCATAGTTTATATTTTACATACAGCGATAGAAAGCAGAAATGTATTTTTTTTTATTTTTGTTTTTTTCTTTTTGGACTTCTGCTTTGCCATTTTTTACATAGGTGTTTTTGAGGTTCGCGTTATCTTTTTTCTTACAACTGCTATTAGCAACTAAATGGAACAGAACTTAAAACTACGCGGCATCGGGGGAAGAATTCAGGCATTCATATGGCCACTGAGTAGATTTCAGAAACGAAATATTTCAAACCGAAGGAAATAAAAGGCATGCTAAATGGGGACAAGTTTCGAGTTGGGTTGGTTTCTTGTTGTTCTTAAAGAGGCCGCCTCGATCACAAGCAGCGGCGTCGGCTTCGACGTCGCCGCCGACTGCGGGCAACAGTTGCTCCTTTCGTTGCGGAGCGCCGCCGCAAATTTGCCAAGCAGCTGCCGGACGTGAGCGGGGTGTGTGTGTGTGAGTGAGTGTAAGTGTGCGTGTGTGTGTTTGCGTTGGTGAGCGGCCTCTTGTTCTCTCCTTTTCTTGCCCTTCCTGTTGTTGTTTTGCTTAAGTTTAATAAATTATTCCTGCGGCTTGGGGCGCCGAAACAGCAAAATGTGCGGCTCCGGTTTGTGGATCATGTAGTGAATCCAGCCGCGCGACTGTTGGACGCCAATCGAGCGCCACTCGGTTTCCGACATTAAATGCGTCTTGGGCACCAACTTCACCAACTCCTTCGGAAGAACCACATGCCTGTCGAGGTATTTTTTCACATTGCAAAATTTACAAATTTTCACCACGAAATTTACGTTTTCCTTACCTGTACTCGAACTTCTCGTCAGCGTATTTCTCAGAGTAGTAAATGTCTTTGCTCATTTTCAACTGATTTCCAAGATTCCGTCAAATTTATTACAATAAACTATATAAACACAGTTTTTTTTTAAAAGCGACGCGCTGCTAGAGTTGGAATTCAAAGGTAGGGCTGCAAAAATACCCCAGCAAGATCGATAGTAGTAATAATTTCACATATTTCAATCATCGATATTTTCGAAAGCAACTCTAAAAATTATTTAAGAGCTCAGTTATTCATAAAATTGTCTAGCCAGAGTTTTACATCATCGAAATCGGAATAAGGGAAAATAAAATATTCACAAAAAGCGTGGGGAAAGTTCTGGTGCTTTGGTGGTTTAGCGGGCCGATAGCGGGCTGCCAGGGCTGGAAAGCTCAGGGCTGTCGCTCATTGGGCCGCTGGTTTTTGGTCAGAATTTATTTCGCCGTCCTGATTATTTTTGTGTCAGATTGATTACCTGTATTTTTATTTATTTTTTTAAATAATTTGTGTCGCTTAAATTCGCCTGCATTTCAATGGGCAGCATTTTGTTATCGGCAGAAACTTCCATCCCTAAAATTACCAGCGTTGCCAGAAGGTTGTATTGATTGCCCGCGCATTTTTAAATGCTTGATTTCTGCTTTGTCTACGTGACATGGCGAAAAATCTCTGTAAAATTGTTTAATAATTAAAAGTAGGACATATTTTTTTTTAAAAGTTCTTCAGATTCTTCGTGGCTTAAAGAAAAACAAATTTGCAAATTGAATTCAAATTCAATAGTATTTTTTTATTCAATCCTTCCATTTAAATTATTTTGCATTTCATACAATGATTTTTTTTTTTCCTTTGCTTGTTTTTTTTTTCATAAAAAATAGGCACTAATTGCATTATAGTTAAATATACAACACCCTAACCTAAGGGGATAACCAACAAACTCACAGTAAAGACTAAATGGGTATTTTTTGAGCAAGATATTTGACTCGATTGCGTGTGTGTGTGGGGGGGTGGGGGGTGTATAAAAATAGATTGCATTCATTAAAAATTAAGCAACAACTTCCAAAAAACCTACTTACGGCCTACCATAAAAATTGTGTGTAAAAAGGCAACTCCACCGGACTGCGAACAACAACAAGATTGGAAATGCGGCGAGCGCACTTTAAGTAAAAGTTTCTCTCGTTTGGACTCTTAGCCTAAATTAATTTGGGGATCATTGCACCGCTAATAGCCCGCTTCGGGCTCCTGTTTCAAGGTCATCCTGCAAGGCTCTGCAAAAAGAAATCCCAATTAGATCAACGATCATTTTTGGCGGCTTGTCTGCCACTCACCCATCATAAAGCCGACCGAGGCGGGCGAGCCATGCGAGACGCCGCCGCCCCCGTTGGCCGAGCCGGCGAGCATTTCCGGGGCGCGAATCTTGAGCGGGGCCCGGCGCAGCAGGTCCTCGGCACTGTTGCTGTCGCTGCGATTGTATTCGTTCAGAGTGATGTCCGCCGGACTGCGCATGCCCAGCGTGGGGTCGGCCGGCGACAAGGGCATCCGCTGGTAGGGATGGAGGCGCTGGGGCGGACTGTGGGGCGGCAGGGCGCAGACGCCAGAGGAGCGCGCGCTGTAGTGGCGGGAGGGCGGGGCCTCCAGGAAGCTGGTGTCCTGGAGCAGTGAAGATGACGGATTGACTGATCCGCCGGGGGCATTGCTGTCCTGCTCGGACTTGGGGCTCAGCGGCTGCTGGGGCGGCGGGGAGAGAACGGCGGATCCAGCCGCTGGCGCTGGCGCTGGAGTGGTGGCCGAAACGGCAGCTGCTGCCGCTGCCGAGCTGGCGGCGTAGGCCCGGAACGTGTCCTCGGCATTGTTGGCATCGATCAAGGCCTGAATGTGCTGGACCTCCAGGTCGAGGCTGTGGCTGGCGCTGCTGGTCGGGGCCAGGGATTCCAGCGTGGGGTTGACCAGGCCGCCGTCTAGGCCGCCGTGGGTGGGGCTGTGGTAGTCGCTGGGCTGGTTGGTCGGCGACAGGGGAATCGAATTGTCGGCCAGCTCACCTGGAAGCCATACAACAATAAGGAGGTTCTTTTTAAAGCATTGGAGAGGCAACTTACCGCCCAGGAGCATCTCCTGGAGCAGGGAATCAATGTGGGCCACTCCGAAGATCTTGGCGAATTGAATTTGCTCGATCATCTGCCAGGTAATCGACTGGAGCACCGGCAGGATCAACAGGATCTCGCCGAACCGGCCGCGCGACTCGTACTGCCGGTCGGAAATGTAGTCCTCGAGATTGTTGAGTATCTGATGGCGCAAGGACTTGATGCGGTGCGGTTCGTTCAGCCCCTTGGCATCTGCAGAAAAACGGTTCCCATTTAAAAGTCAGTTCCCGAGAGAAATGTCCTGCTGACTTACTAGGATCGAAGAAAACCAAAGCCTTAATGCAGGCGAACTCGGTGTCATCGATTCCCACCTCGCGCATCACCACCACCAACTCGTCGATGATGCGAGCGCCAATGCGCGAAATGTCCAGATTCGGCGATACCCGAGGATCTGAAAAGAATCAAAGGATTGGATTATTCAGGTTACCAATCAGGTGGAGTCCTCGGCTTACCCGGGCAGTGCCTGGTGATCACACAATTGTTGCTGAGGAGCAGCACATCCTTGAGGTGCATGGACCGCCGCGACAGCCCCAGCAGCAAATGCTCCCCGGCATGGGCCCTTAGCAGAGCCACCTGATCGTCCAGCTGCAGCTCAATGAAAGCCGGAATCTGTTTGGCCCACTCGACGAGGGTGAGCAGCTGCTGCTTCATCGACTCGCAGACATCGTTGATGCTGGCGAACTGCTTGTTCGAGAGATCCTCGTTGATGTTCGGCTCCATGGCCGCCCCGGCCTTCGACTGCCGCGACTCGTTCTCGGCTTTGACCAAGGAAATCACAGAGAGGCCATTGCCCGGATCCGGATCGTCGTTCGAGGTGCGCCGACAACTGATCCGGTCACGTTCATTTTGCACGGCCTCCTTTTTCATGCCCGCCTTGAAGCACTTGCGCAGCCGGCAATACCGGCATTGATTGCGCTTGTCCTTGTCCACCACACAATTCCGCGAGAATCTGCAAGGAAAAATTCACGATCAGTGGAACGATCAATTGGTCCGAAGGACAATCTGCTCCCACCTGCAGGTGTATTGGTGATTTTTGCGTACGCTGCGGCGAAAGAATCCTTTGCAGCCGTCGCAGCTGGAGGCCCCGTAGTGTTTGCCGGTGGCGCGATCTCCGCAGATCGCGCAGACGGTCGGCGATTGTTGCTGCTGCTGTTGTTGCTGTTGCTGCTGCTGGGGGGCATTTGTGCTGCTGCCAGTGTTGTTGTTGTTGGGGGAGTACATGTTGTTGTTGTTGTTAGGGCCGAAATTGTTCTCGCTGCTTTGATTGCTGCTGTTGCTGAGCCCCAAGCCCACGCCATTCGGACTGAGCGCCTGGCCAATGGGGCTGTGCGGGGCCACGGAATGGCCAACGGTCAAGCCGTCGGCATGCATCAGATGACTCTCGGCCGATTCTGGAATGGGAGAAAACAAGCAGCATTAAAAATCAATTTGTTTGGCATTTTTCATGAGGTAACACAAAGAAATCCGCCGCTCTCTACAGTTTCAAATGCACTGGGGCGGTGCACTGCAGTTTTGCAAAATCCACACACACACAGAGCGACACCGCTGGAAATACACACCACCACCATCATCACTGGAGGCCGTGTTCCTACCGCTGCTGCTGGCGCTGCCCCGTCGGCCCACAAGGCGGTGGCAGGCGGTGCCGTCGTCCGCCGCTGCCGGCGCCGCCTCCAGGCGTTTTGTGCCACGCAAGCGACGGCTATCGGACTTAACCCTACCGGACTTGCGCACCATTTTAGTGCAACTGATTAACTAAAATAAAAAATAAAAACAAAAACACCGAATCCCAAACGGCGCAGCAGCAACGACGGTGACAAACACTTTTTTACTGAGCGAGCCACCGGACTCGTCTCGCCAGCCACACAACACCAACGCCAGCTATCTCTCCCTGTGTGTGCGTGTGTGTGTGTGTGTGTGTGTTAATCAACGCTTAAATCAATTCAACGCGTGTTTGCATACGAGGGCGGGTCAACGAGATCACGATAAAAGCCCAGCCAGCTCGGCTGATGTAACGGATAAGCTGCCAAGCGGCCCTCGTTTGGCACTCTCATTCATGGCTCTCTCGCGCGATCGCTCTCTCTTTGGCGCTCTCTTTGGTGTGCATCGCGTGAAAGAAAACCTGCTGCTCCCCACCGCACGCTCACACACACAGCGGCAGGGGCCCCACACCGAAATAGATAGAAATTTATTTTGGAGACAACCACAGGCAACAACAACAGCAGCCAAACGAGCTGCTCGTCTGTCCAATAAGAAAAACAAAAAACAACGTAGAGAAAAAAAGCCGGCTTTAATTTGTGTACGGGCAATTGAGAGAGAGAAGAAGCAGAGAGCAAAACCAGAGAAAGGAAAGAGATGAGGAAATTACAGCAAACGAAACACGCGATTACAGCCAAGGGAAATGTTAGTAGAAATCTAGAAAGAATCTAAACTATATATCCAAATATTTAGCGCGCCAATTAAGAAATTAGTGGGTACTTTTGCCCAATTAACACTCGAAAAGTGTTAAAGTTGAGAAAACAAAAGAAAACAAATTCACTCTCTAATTTGCATAAGAAAAAGATATCGCAGACACACTTCGAAAATCTCCCATTGTTCTTTTCGACTCGCCCAGTAACTATCGATCTTAAACTAGGGAAAACTAAGCTCTCCCCATAGATGGTTTCAGGGCAGCTGTAAAATCCGCTGCGTCATGGTTAGAATTCGTTTTGCTGGATCTGCCGCGTCACCGTTGGTTTGCGAAAAAGTTGGGCTGCTCTTATGTTTTGCTTTGTTTTCCGATGCTATTTTCATAACCGCTGATTAGGCTACCCAGGTAGTACTTTCTTTTTTTTTTGGAGGGGGTTTTCGATTATCAATTTCGGATTATCGCAAAAAAAATTGCTGTAGTCCTCCACGGTCTGTTATTTATGGGGATCTATAAACCCGAGGGTAGCTACTCTCAAGTGGCTGATTAGGTTGGGTATTATGAATAATACACCACCCACTTGTGGGGGCGCTGTGTCCCTGGAGAGGGGCCCACCGGATATCTAAGTATATATGAAACCTTCGAACTTTCTATATTTATGTGCATATTTTATACAAAGATCTCTTTCTTTGGTGTCTGGCTCTCGGCTCCGTAGACATGCTAATGAGATTCGTTCGACACTTTAAACGATGCCGGGCCCCCGAAAAAAATATTTGGGATTGGCGCGTGTTGGTGTTTTTCTTGATTTATTTATTTTCGTAAACCCACCACACGTGTGGTTATATCTGTGCTCTGGAAAAAAGAGCATAATACTCCCAGTGACTCAGAAATACTTGAATTTGATCCATCAATTCACGAGTGACTCACTTATAACCAAGATAAGATATCCCAAGAGAGAGAGAGAGGGAGAGAGGTTGATTTTTTGGGAGGTTATTAAACATCTAATATTTGTATTATTTCTCTTTGGCATTGCGGCGTTTTTGGGCCCTCATGCGAGGCGTATAAAAACTGGCCGACGTGGGAAAATATCAAACTTTGAACGAACTACGCAAATTCATGGTTTATATTTAGCCAAATAGATTCTAATTTCGTCATGAGGGAAAACAATAATAAGTGCATGGGTTGATTGAAAGAATCTAGAAAGAATCTTAAAACCTTACGCTCGAGAGAATGCCTTGAAAATCGGTTAATGGGGGAAGTCATTAAACAAAATAAAACATTGAATGACAAAAAAATATGATTTAAATTGATTCCGATTATATATTATTAAAAAACATATTCAACTGGAAACAAAGACCTCAATTACGATTGTCGAGACAAAAACAAAACGACAACAACTAACATTAGCTAATTTCCCCTCCCCAGCCCCTTCGACATTAACGACACAGCTCTCCTCCCATCCACACACGCACACACATCTGTACTATATAAAGCTGAGTCGGCGGGGTGTTATCGGCTGGGCGGCAGCATTTCAATAACGTGCCTAATGGCAGGCTGATAGCGCGCTGAACGCACCATAAACCTTTCGTTTTGAAATCGAATCAAGAATATTGCTGCACATGGAGCTAAAGTTGACTCATGGACTGATTGATATCCGATTCTTTCTTTAGCCTTACAAGGCATTTGACACGTTTATAATGAATCCATTCATAGAGAGAAAAACTGATAACCCGGCAAGTTCAACGAGCATCTAATGACCTCAGAGACCTTCCGCTTCCTAGAATTCTCGGTTTGATTTATTCAGCCTTAATGCATTTCATTTTTATGGCTCTCTTAATATCCAGAAACCTAGAAGGGCGTTAACCTTTACAGAAGCTAAGCCTGCAATTATCAGTACATAGTTTCTTGGGCCCTTTTTGCAAGATCATCTTTTTTTAAGTTTTATGTCCCTGGGCTGTAAAATTCTATTCTAATGAGGGTGAGCTCATCCTATTTAACCGGAACTTTCGAAGTAACCAATGTTTACTTAGTTATTACTTTCCCTGCGGGTTATTCCGATCGGTTTGATTGCAGAGGCCTTTGTGCGATCATCGATTATTTGATCTTCATTTAGACAATATCCGAAGGGTTGTGTGAAATGCAATAATCAAGCAGTTGCGAAATAGTTCAGCGATATTATCTTAATCTTGGGTTTTTTGTTTAGTTCCTGAGATCATCTTAAAGTCGGAATGCGCTTTTATCTCGCTGGCTGGTTTTTTGTGTTTTTTTGCTAACAAAGCCTGGCAATTATCAGCAATCAGTTATCATATAACTTCCAAGACACATTTTATTACCTTTCCATTAATCTTACGACCAATAATTGCACTAATATTGTCTTCAATTAAAATAGTAAACACATCTCAATTAAATTGTTGCTAGCAAATGGCACACATGCAACCCAACAACCACCGCCGACAATCGGATTCCTTTCGGCTTCGCTCTCTATCTCTCTTTATAGTAGATATAGCCACCGATCTTTTAGATTGGCAATTTGTCTCTCAAAGCCAAGCGGCGCCTCGACACCCAAGCCTCCTGCCCCGTGTTGAGGGGGGGCAATTTCCATTAACTACTTTGTGTATCGTACGAGAGACCGACCGACCGCCTGGAATACTACAATATTTTTCTTTTTTTTGTGGCTTTAGACTTGATATTTAATTGGGCGCTAACGTGTTTCAGATACATTTGTGTCTCTAAGTAGTCGGAGCCGACAGCAATTAAACACTTTTTGCCTTGAACTGCGTCTCAAACATAATAGCAAATGATGGCGACATTTAGAACTTGACTTGTCTGAGCTTGGAAATAGTAAACTCGACAAACTTGACTTGCTGTTGGCTCTTCCCTTTAATAGCCACGCGTAGGAATTATAAAGTGCATTCAGAGGACTGCTGAGGAACTCGTTACGACTAGATATCCTTATCAAGAACTTTGGACTTTACTCGACCCAAATTCTGATTTATCAGACGCCATAATCTGAAAGACGAATTCTGCAACAACAGCCAAGATAAGCTGCCTGATAAAAGGCCCAGGAAATATCTCCTTTCAGTTATCGAATCTTCCATCTGCCATCGGAACCTGCATCTGTGTTTAATGCGATGCAAATCAGCGAGCCCTTGCCGCTGATACCCACCGCCCTATGGGTGATTATGAACGGGTTTGTGTTATATATAAACCGTAGGGCATATGTGTCTAGTATTTCCGGTTGGTTCAGTGCAGCCAAGACCTGATGATTATTTTCTGAGGTAGCTGAATAATTACAAGAAATTAAATACACACAGCTTATGACTGACGGGGTGTATGTGCACGTGCTTTGGTGCTTTGGATGTGCCTGTCTGCTTAATGGGGATCGGTGGGGTTAGACGGCGCATCGCGTAGTCGAAAGCCACGCAGAGACGTCAATAGGTTTGGGGTATTCATTACGGACTTCATTGAAATCGAAGTTTATAATTAAACCAATCGATCGTGTGTGGAGTTCTTCGAAAACCCGCCAACAATAGCAAAACAAAGAAAAACAAAATAAATTTATCTTCCGTTATCAAATCCAAATCCGCCAAAAAAAAATAACAACAATTTGTATTATGCAATTGGGATTTTTGTTGTTGCCTTTTGCATTATGCATAATATAATAATAAATTTTTGGGGCTGCTTTAATCAAATATAAAAACGCTGTGACAAAAACCAAAACGCAAAAGAACATTAGCCGGGGGCTTTGGCTTTCTTGGGGCAGGAAAAATCTTATCAAAGTGCGTGGAAGGAAAAACAAAAACTATGTAAATGCTGCGTGGCATAAAAAATCATGATAAGGGCTGCAATAAACCGGCCACAATCTCAAAAGACCTCCCCGAACCAAAAATCTGATAAAGTGCACTGCCCCAAACTTATCAGATCAAATCTCCCAGGCGACAAAACGCTCAACCCTCTCAAGATTCTGTTGTAGTGGAGTGAAAGTGAAAAAGCAATAACAATTTGGAAGCAGACTGTCTGATAATCCCAGGCCAGATTCTCTGCCGACTCGTATCGCCTGATTTTGATTTATGTTTTAGTTGTTGTTTTTTATTTTTATTTTTTTTTTCGCTTAACACCGAAAAAGCCTCATACAACGCTCGTATAATGTATCTTATCAGAGACTTTGTGGGATGTTTGGCGAAAATAAAACACCAAATATATATGGCAATTTTATTCTCACGATGACTAAACGCAAAATAAAAGCAGGGAATGCTAAAATCGCTCTTTAATTTCGGTTTACGGGTATTACGAAATCGGCAAAAAAAAATCCCCCTCTTCACAATATTTCTGGTTCTATAAACAATCAAGGTTTGTTCTCTTTTATCTTTGGGAATAAAACGACGAATTTCGCGGAATATTTAACCTGAGAAAGATTTTATTTAACTGATAATTTTTGGGGAAATTTGTTTAATGTAAAAACTTAAATGGTGGAAAGAATAAACTTTTTTCAGTTCCAAAGGATTTTAAAATGGACTATTGAAATTTTATAAAGCTTCCTTTGAGCTTAACGAAAATTCTTAGTCCATATATAATTTCTAAAAATGGATCCAAAGGACAAACAAATTTGAAGGATTGTGAGGATTAATATTCTTTAAGAACTCTTGCATTTGACAAATGGTGAAAGAAACTAAGCTGTTCATTCTGAGGGATTAAATATTAACCATTTTCAGATCTTCTAGTTTCATTCAAATCTAAGATCGTTTTTGGAAACATAAGCAACGAAATTTGAATTTTCCCGGCAATAAATTCATTAAGAGGTTCTTTTTCTCCCGATCCTTTCGATCTTCCGATCACTCACCCATTATATGGAGCAGATTATCCTCCAGTATGAAGGCGTCGTCATAGCCGTTTGTCAGACTTTCGGTTTTCATGTTCAGCAAACTAGGCAACATTGAGGCATACATTGGAATCTCAATTGTTTGTCAGTAGAGGGACTTTAAATGGTTTTTATTTGGGACGACGATGTCGTAGGACTAAGATAAATTTGCTTTAGAATCCTTTATCACTTTTGTTAAGGAGAAAGTTTATTTCTCGCAGAGTTGATTGGTTGGTTTAATGTTTCTCACCGGCTTTCGCATATTTCTAAATACAAAATCGCATACACACACGAGCACGAGCCCAAAAGCCAAACGGGTCTAGGACGGACGAGACACGGGGAGCAGACTTAAGTAAAGTCAAATATTTGCACAAATTAAAGCCGAAAAAGGCGTTGCACAGGCAATTAACCAAGCGTTCGGATGAGTCAATATTTGCAAGCCACACAAAAATATATGAAAAATCTTCACATCAAAAGTCTGGGAGGAAACAACACGGCCAGGCCACACGATCCTTTCCTCTAAGCGCAACCGGCAAACGATCAACCACACGAATTTCCCGACTCGCAGCGCACCGGTCACTCTCTCTGCTGTTGTGTATTATAACCGCCCAGTGCAAAACATTGACTAAACCTCAAATAATGTTCTCAACACGTACTAACTGTCTTAATATTATTTGTTGTAGATATAGAAGTCGCCGGCAGCGCCGTCGGCGGCTCTTACGGCGTCGATCGCCTCGGGCGGGCGGTCGTCGGGCACCTCGGACACGTCGACTTCGGCTGTGGCGTCGGCAACGACGACGCAGCCATATAAACTTTAATAAATATTATTACTATAGTTGTTGTAGAACTGGGGGGACTGCCGACTGGGGCAGTGTTCTTAGCAGAATTTGTTAACAATTTACGCTGATTAGGGGAGCCGAAACGCGGACCGGGGCCGGCCTGTCAGGTCGGCCGGTGCCTCGGTAAAAAGAGAGAGTGAGCAAATCGTGGACGCCTTCTTATCAATTCAATTTAATCATAAACACACTCACACACAGAAACAAACTACATCCTAACAAAATGCCTTGTTTGTGTGGCTAATCCGAAATAATTTTAATGGCGGTCTTCTTACCAAAACTCGGCCCTAGACCAGCTGGCCTATTTTAAGATTCGATGGGGGGAACAACATTCTACATCATTTGGAAATAGTAATACCGAATGCTTTAATTTGCCTATTAAGAACAGGCGAGCCAGGCAATTCACTAAATTGTCCAATATAACCAATCACAATAGATCATTGTTTAAGTGGGGGAGCTATTAAATCAATTAGAATTAGAATAATCCCAATAAGGGAATTGACTTGGCGTCAGTCGAGAATGTCAATTGCCCGCTTACATGATCTTGAAACGATCGCAAGAAGCCGTAATCTTTGCACAGATAACCTGGAGATTATTAGAACGAGTATAACTTAATTAGCAAAATGCGGTCTAATCTCTCACGTGCTATCGGTGATCTGTAATCGAAGCAAGGCAAAAGCCCCTACACAGATTAAATTAATTAAACTTTCGCGTTCCAACCTTGTCAAGCTAGATTTGTTGAAAAGTATGATCAAAGCCCCACTGATCCATTCATTCCTCAAAGATAAGATCATAAGCCGAATTTCATTATCTCTATTCTACCATAAATCTGCTGAATAGAAAAGACCGAAAAATCGATAAAACCATCTGGGGGATACGTTTACGGATTTACAATTATTTCGAAGATTTTTTTCTGCCCGGTAGCATTTCAGAAAACCAGTAGCAAAATTCTATATAGGTGATTTAATGCTTTATAGATCAAGAATCTAAATCTTCAAGTCTCGATCCCAAGGGGTTAATGCTAGATATTCAATTAACTTATAAAACCAATTGAACTAATTCAATTGTTAATTATTCTATTAAGCAAATGCAAAAAATGAATTCAAAAATAAATTAAACAATTTTTAATTGATTATAACTATTTGTCAAAGGCAAACTTAAAATGAAGTGATTATAAAAATCCATCAATTAATTCCCGTTGGTTGCTTACACACGCCAGTCATTTTCTCCAGTTTAAATGATCACAGATTTTAAAAGAGAGAGAGAGCTCGGAAACTTCAAAGGACTTATCAGAAAATTTGCATTGCATATCGTTTTATTTTTTGTTGTTTTTTGGGATCATCTCTTTCCCTGGTCCGACCGCAAACAATACTATCGACGGGTAGCTGACTTATCTATAGCCTGCCAACTACCAAATGAGGGTATTTTACTTGTAGGTCGTCCAGTTTCCTCCTCATACTGCCGTTGATATTAAGGCAGACAAGAGCTCCTCCAGCAGTAACAAAGATTATGCCGCCCTGCGAGCTGCGTGCTGAGTAAGCTGGTCCGTTCCAACTGTCAAAGGCGGTCGGTTATCAGTCGCTGGCAATAAATATGACACAAGAAACAGTGACAGACTGCTGGCTAGTAGCTGTTCAGCATATAGATAATGACCGTGCCTGGTGACTGGCTGGCAACGGGAATCTAGAATCTAGGAGCTGACGAGGCTGGCGACTGACCGTACCGGGGGCCCAACAGAAACCAATTGGCCAGTCAGTCGGCCGACTGGCGTGCCGACAAATTCTTCAAGCTCGCGAGCTCTGTTCCCACTGATTGATACCTCTGATTCAATTGAAAATAATTTGTGGTTTCATATAAACGACACTGTGTTTGTGTGTGATTGTCATTCTACACTCAACCAGCCCAGCCAGCCAGCCGGGCAGGCAGCCAGCCCGATCCCAGGGCACTGGTGATGGTGTTGGTGGGCACGAGCAGACCAAACCATTGCGTCGTCGGCTGATTTTGCACTTTAACCGCGGGGGGAGCCTCTGTGACGAAACAGCCACGGGCATTGCGGTGACGGCTCAACGATCGTATGTGTTTGGCTTTTGGGTGATAGAGAAAGAAGTGGAAATGCAGACGAGGAAGCACCAACTTAGAATGGTTAGAAAGCCGCCAACTAACTCTCGAATAGGCATAAAATACTAAGGCTTAGGGCTTTAGGATCTCCTTTATCTACCAGCAGCTCTGGTGCAGCGCAGCTCTTAGTGCAAAATGTATCCAATCATTTGGTTGTCAACGGCGCCAGTTGGAGTGACTGCCAGCCATATGGGAACACAGAGAGGATATTGCATTTAATGCAATTACAAAACAAAAATAAAAGCATTATGAATGTATCTCAACCACATGACGCATAAATTGAGATTTTAAACTGGCAACAACAAAAAAAAAAAAAAGAAGAACATGAATCACAGGAAGGGTCGGCTGAGCTGCGGTTGCCGAGCGCTTCAGATACCCATTGACTTAATGGCGGCTACTAAAGAAATGGGTGTGGTGGAAAGTATGAAAAAAATAATGAAAAGAAACAACACAAAATGACGAAAATAAAAAACTAAGTAAATGCATGTCATGTTCGTGTTGCCTGTCGCTTTTCCCGGTGTCCCGAGATTGCTGGCCCCACACGGGTGAGGGCTGCACTTGCGATTTCCAGAGAATTATGAATATTACCCCATGCACTTCTCTTTTCAACAAATTTGCTATAAATATTTGCAATTCATTTGCCTTACTCAAGATCTGATATGGAAATTTACTTTAATTCCAATAATCCGATGAGCAATAACAAAAGAAGAAGGAGAATAGAGAAGCTTGGAAAACGGCTTAAAAATATTTATTAGTTTTCTATCTTAAGGGAAAAAGAGTATTCAGTTTTTCGAAAGCAATTGTGCGGGTTTGTTGATAATTTTTGTAAATTTAACCGAGAGAACCGAGAGCTTCTCTTTTGCATTTTGTGGGCCCATGTGATTTGCATGTGTTAAGTTCGTCATCGCCATTCGCTGTTGTCGTTGCCGTTGTCGGTGCCATTGTCATAATGATGATCATCCAGCCTATTTCATTATGGTGGGTCATTGATAATGACGATTACGATATTCGTAATACGCCCTGTAAGCAATTTACTATTTACACTTCATTTAACTCGGAAAACTTTAAGTGAAATGTGTCGGATGACACACCGACCGACCCCCCGGCGATTCCCTCTAAAACCCTCTGAATTGTATAATAGATCAACTAGATCAAGTGTGGGAAATTTTCGTAATAGAGAGAAGCAGAAAAAAGCATCTTCTTCCCTTTTCAAAGGTCAGAGAATCGCAAGCTCCTCTTCGATTGCGAATAATGCAATGGGCAAGACTTAAATGGGGTTGATGGGTCTCGAGAGACGTTTGCATTTTTGTAGACTTTATGAGAAGTGACGCAATCTGTTTCAATTATCTTATAAAATTAATGAGTTATAAAAGGTAAATTTTTTATGTGCAATTCTGACTCGACCAGATAGCTTTTAGTATTTTAATAAAAACTGGCAAACCAGACCGCAGATCCGGAGATTTTCCACTTTTAATTCCGAAAAGACTGCAAATATAAAACGTCGTCGATGAAAACGCAAATCAATTGAGTTCGCAACTGGGCGATAACCTCCATATCATATCAGTGCACAAAACTGTCTAGCAATCGGCAGTCAAGTCCGACCAATCGCCATTCAGTCAGCCAGCGATTTGCTGTCTATATTTTTTTTTGCTGGCCGTCTGAACTACTTGGCTTAGCTTTTTTGCATAATGCCCGCGAATCGTCATCATTAGCCGGCGAGTGCCAGGCATTTCAATTTTTCACTAAAGGAGTCGCCCGACCGACCGACTAACCGCCCGACCGGTTGACGGTGAGACAGACTATCTGGCAAATCAAATTAAGTGCGAGTAGGTTTTACTCAACTAAAATCGCTTTTGTCTCGTGTCATAAGCTAAGGTGACACTAGAAATCCAGCCGATTCATGCCTCGCCCTCCCCGTGTGCGTCTCACACATCTCCATCCATAAATATTCAACAATTCGACGCCGGGTTTGTTGGGCGGTCGGTCAGCCCCTTCGTTCGACAATTCGACACTTTAGGTTTTTTAGTCGCTTGTATTTGCTATTGCGCATATTTAACCCTTTGGGGTTAAGTTAAACATTACGGTGAGCGTTGTTTTTCATTTGCTTTGCGCGACTCTTTCCCCCTTGCGGCCCCTTGAAAACAACGGAAAGCTTTGGGGTTGGCTGGAGTGGGCTGCTGACGGGGGTAATCCACATCAGCAATCATCTGGAACCTAATCAGTTCTATAATCTCCCGTATTTCGTTGGGGGCATTCAAAGTTTTCCCAATCAATCAGCCAATTGTGGACGGGTTTATTGCCCGCTTATCAGGCTATAAATTTCGAATTTCGACCAAAGAAAACTAACCGGACACACACCAAAAATTATGATTATAATCGAAAGAAAACCAATCGCCAGTCTTTCGGCACGTGAACTCACCTTGCTCCGGCAGATCCTGCTCCATTCTCTCCACCTTATTGACTCTCAGCAGTCCATCGGCTATGCTCAAGTCCTGCGGATGCTTCATTGTACTGCACATGAATCGGGCCAATTAATTGCTCATATCAAAGGGGGAACAGAGGGATCTATAAAGAGTAGAAGCGGCGCATTTACATCGAATTTATCAATAGACCAATCGAAGTTACATTTTCCGTATCGCAATTTTAATGATTTTATGATTTAGAAATTACGCTGGCGATAAGCTATCAAGTATCTGGTGTAAATCGGGTGGCGGCACCTCAACTCCTTCACGGGGCTTCGCCCACGGACAGGTGTTTTATGGGTCTTGTCATACAATTTTTATGAGCCCACAAATATCTCACCCGCTTTTCAGAGATGGCAGCGTGAGCCAGTCACGAATCACGACTCGGGATCTTCCCCGGGGAGACGGGCTGATTGAGATAACTTCAAGTCGGTTTATGGTGGACGACATTTCGTCAGGGTAACCACCAAAAGGAAACGACATAAAAGTATTTCATGAGGTTTTATTGACTGCCCGCTCAGATAAACACACTTTATATTGCCACGAATCTGATAAGTGAATGCCAGCCGAAAACTCCGTCTAGAATCCCAGTAACAAATTGCATATGCGCGCCTGGGTGTCGATCTGCTTGGCTAGCGATTATTTCGGAAATTTCGATTTTTATCAGGGGTTTATTTCTTTTTTGGCGAATTTTTGTTGTTGTTCCTGCCAGCGATAAGTTCGCCATGGGCGAATGCTTATCGACAGCACTGTCGAGCCACTGACGCAGGCCCAGACCGCCTGGCCGTCCCCTGCAGCACCTTGAAGAGAGCCGCGTTTGTCGCCTGTTTTCGGGAAACGTGGCGCAGTTGACAAACTCACAATTTGATTGGCAATCTCTCAGCTCGGCCGACGCTATAGGGTAAAATGACGCAAGTCAATTAATGATTTCCTACGTAGTAGGAAATCCACAAACGACTTTAAAAAATTCTTACAATTTTGAGGTTCAAAAATGCAACGATTTTCGTATTTAATTTACACGCCGTCAGTAAATTGTGAAAGCATAAAATTTTATGTCTCGTGCTTCCTTAATTGGAGCTCCAAGTCCTCCAATTCTTTTAAGAATTTAAAATGGTTGAAAGAGGATTAATTTTGGTCTTTCAACTAAGACAAAAGGTGAAATATTTTTCAAGCGTTTTCTTTATTCCTCAACAAACAGACTATCAAGCCCGAAGCTCAGATCACAGTAGTCAGAATGAAGTCAAATAAGCAGCGGAATATTTAATTTTAGGTCATTAAAGTCTTTTGAAAGATTTCAGAAGTGAATTTTAAATAACGTTTTCCTGAATAGAACAAAAATTGGACTGCCAAATCAATTCTGCTCTTAAGACTCTAAAATTGAAATCAGCTTCTCGCCAAGTCAGATTTATATGCATTTTCGCTCCCGTCAATTATCGATAAATCTTTTTTGAAACCTCAGCATTCTTTGGATGACATTAGTCCTTAATTAGGTCTGGATATGCTCCATATCTTTTTCTATCATAATAAGATCTTTGGTGCTGAGGAGTTTATAAAGTAGTTAAATTTTTTTCTTTGGTGCTGAGAAATTATTGAAGAATTAAATTTGTTCAATTTCTTAAAGTCCCCAGAAAGGAAATGTTCCATCAGATTTATTCATGAACTACACAAAACACTTAGACCACATCAAATTTAAAGTTCGTTTATCTAAAACTTGGAGATCCTGGCGGTGTTCAGAGCCTCGGTCATTAAACGGCCAAAGTCGGCATGGACCATCGTAAAGAGCTTAACCGCGCGCTCCTGAAGAAACTGACTGGCCTCGCTGAGGTGCTCGGAAATATTGCGTATAAGCCGTTTACGGCCACAATTGTCCAGCGTATAAGTCCAGAAGTCAGTGACCTGGCTGAAGTTGTCCTCGGTGTCGCCGCTGGAGTAGCGGTAGACATCGCCGGTCACCGGGCAGCAGGTTTGCAGGGCCAGCGCCCGCGAGCTCTCCTTGGGGCCGCAGAAAGAGTTGGGGAAATAATTGGGGGCCCCGTCTTGGTTGTCGGTAACCGACATTTGGCCATCACGTTGGAAGTTCTTCACCTGAACCCTGTACGGGCAATTGACTGGGATTTGCATGTAGTTGGTGCCCAGGCGATAGCGCTGGGTGTCTCCATAGGCAAAGAGGCGACCCTGGAGCATCTTGTCCGGCGAGGCCTCAATGCCAGGGATCATGTGGGCCGGGCTGAAGGCCAGCTGCTCGATTTCCGTGAAGTAATTGGTGGGATTGCGGTCGAGCACGATCTTGCCCACTGGGATCAGCGGGTAGTCCTTCTGGGGCCACACTTTCGTCACATCGAACGGATTGAACTTGCACTTCTTGGCCTCCTCGTTCAGCATCACCTGGATAAACATGCTCCAGCTGGGGTAGTTGCCTTTCTTGATGGAATTGTACAGATCCCTGATGGCATAGTCCGGGTCGTGGGCCACCAGCTCATCGCAGCGACGTGTGTCCAGGTTCTTAATGCCCTGGTCTGTTTTGAAGTGGAACTTCACGTAGAAAGTGTCGCCCGTGGCGTTGACCATTCGATAGGTGTGGGCCCCATAGCCGTGCATATGGCGATAGCCGTCGGGAGTCCCCCGGTCGCTGAAGTACATCAGCAGGCAGTGCAGGGTCTCCGGCCGCAGGGTCATGAAGTCCCAGAACATATCGGGGTCCCTCAAATGGGTCTGTGGATTGCGCTTCTGAGCGTGGATCAAACTAGGGAACAGCGAGGGATCTCGCACATAATGAACGGGCATATTGCAGCCCACCAAGTCCCAGATGCCGTCCTCCGTGTAGAACTTGATGGCGAATCCGCGCTGTTCTCTGACGGTGTCGGCTGAGCCGTTCTCTCCACAGGCCACTGAGAACCTCATGGCGATGGCAGTGCGTTTCCTGATCCGTTCGAAAACGGTGGCGGCACAGAATTTGGAAATGTCATGGGTGCATTCGAAATAGCCGAAGGCTCCGGCTCCCTTGGCGTAGGCCACTCGTTCGGGTATTCGCTCTGAGTCGAAGTGAGCCATCTCGTCGAGGAATATGAAGTCCTGGAGCAGGGCAGGTCCTCGTGGGCCTACGGTTTGTATGGCGTCCTTGACACCAACCGGCATTCCGCTGGAGGACTTGCACTCCGTCTGGGCGCCGGCATCGTTTGTTTTGTAGTCAATCAATTGATTGGTGGCTGGATCGCGAGAACACATTTCGAATTTCGATGGAACTTAGAAACTTTTAGGAAACTACCAGAATTGGAACTGAAGAATTTTTGGGGATATTCGATAAACTGACCTTATGTGTGAAGCTTTTCAACTGCTAATAAAAGCAGCCTTTCTATAAATTTAGTTTTCTAAAACAAATTTCAATGGTTGCTTCGAAGGGAGAATTTTGATATGGCAGAAGGAGAGGAATTTTGATATGGAGAATATCTTTTAATTTTATGTTTTCTTTTTTTTTCATACCCTCCAATTGGACTAATGGGATTTTATTGTTATTTATTTCACTAACTTACTCTTCAAACCTTTTTTAACTGAGACTTTCAAAGAATCTCCAGACTGGAGAATAGTTTGATCAAAAATCTATAGGAAACTAGTTCAGTTACCGAAAGCAAATAATGAATTAGGCATTTTTGATTGTTAAGAACTCCAACTGAAACTTAACGCTTAACGGCTTAACGGAGACTTAAAAAGAAACTCTGTATTAGAGAATTCTCTTAAATTAAAATTAAATAGGAAACTAGTTCAAGTACCAAAGAGAATATAATAAATCAAGGAACTTTAATTGCTAAGAGATTCATCCGAATCTTAAGGCTTTAGCGAACTCTAAGTTCTTTGCAGAGAGTTCTATTTAAAGATTGATTTAATTTCTGGTAGAGTATACGAAAAACATATTTAGTATTTTAGTTTTCTAAAGAAGAAGAATAAATATAGATTCTATTCTATTTTATTCTATAGTAATTGGAAACTCGAATCAAATCATTCGCTTTAAAGATCCATTAAGAACTGGTGTTTTCGCTAATCCTAGATCTTTATGATTCTAAAGGGGAAGAATAAATATAGATTCTATTCTATTCTTTAGTAATTGGAAACCCGGTTTAAATAAATAATAAGTCAAATCATTCTCGACTTAAACAAATTCTTTAAAATTTGAATCCAAAATGATACCACCCACTATTTACATAATTGAATAATCGTTAAATTTTTTAAGGAAGTATCCGATAATCATTAGTTATCCGATAATGCAAATAAACAGAGAATTTTCTTCACGATTTTTTGCAAGATTCTATTGGATTTTCTTCCCGATTCCTTAATTACAAACCGCTGGCGTATAAACAGCTCAAATAAAGCTCTCATTTGTTTGGGGAAACAATGGCGATTCTGGATAGAAATGGTATCGTAAATAACAGTAAAGGAACTCACTTGAAGCTTTTTGTTTACTTGAGCGTGTAATCTTCTAAGCAATTGTTGTTGTTGTAGTTGTGGTTGTTGTTGCCGCAGGTTTATCAGTGGCTACTGATTCGTCTGCTGTCGAGGCGGCGCCGCATGAATGAAAAGCAGAGCAGAGCAGACCGGCGACGGCCACGCACTTGTTGATTTCGATGGCTTTTAGGCTCACACACACTCACACACACACACACACACACGTAGCCACTGGCACACAACCACATGTGGGGCTGTGTGTGTGGTTTATTATTATTTTTTGTATAATTAAAAAAACTCACTGACGCGGACTTGGCACTGGAAATTGTATTTTTACACGCTGGCTCATTCGATTTTGTTTTTGTGTAGTTTTTTTTTTTGTTTATTTTGCTTTAATATTTTATTGCACTTGTTTTTTTTAAGCCGCTTAGACAAGACGACGCGACGGCTTTTAATTAAAGTGGCAACAATTGTTGTTGCCTCGGCAGCTGCATACACTCATTTAGATTAATCAAAACTGAATTCAATGTTTGGCGACGGCGTTTGGGGCTTTTTCTTCGCTCGCCTCCGTCCGTCCGCGTCCGTCCCTTTGTCTTTGTTTCTTGTTCTCTTCCCGCGCACGTACGACAGCAACCGCGCGGCAACGCAACTACAACTACGGCTTCTAGGGGCCGTCAAAGGCAAACAACAAAATGCAAAGAACACAAACCCCCCCAGAGAGTGGGGCCAACTGAGCGAGCGCCCCCAAAAGAGAGAGAGAGCGAATCGCAAAGTTATCACTGCTCCTCTCGGCGTGCCGTTGGCTCTCGCGCGGACGCACTAACACAGACGAGCAGTCGGTGTATCTCTGGCTGTTACGTATACGTTGTTGTTTTTGCAAAACAAAAAACAAATTTATTTAACCGTTTTTGTGTTTAACAAAAAAAATTCCATAAATAATTTCACTTTTGCACTCTTCGGCGTGGCATTTGAACTTGTTCCACACGAATGTGTGGGCAGACTTGCAACAGTTGACGGGGGAGGGGGAGACTTGTCTACTAGTTTGAAGAATTTGCGCGACCAGCAAAGCAGCAACAGTTGATTGAACCCGCACACAGACGCACACACGCGGCCGGCCCAAGCAATCGAGCGCAGGCCCCACGAAGCACTGAAATCATTTCCCATTTTCAATGCTTCCCCGTGTAATATTTTGTCTTTGAAATCTTTGGCCATTTGGATGTCTGCATTTTTTTCGGCTATGTTGCTGTTTCAAAAAGCTTTAAAGATGCATTAAACTTTGTATACACTAATTCTCGATCTTGATGATCCTTTCACTTCATATTCTCGCCCAAAGGGTATGTAAAATTCGGCTTGTTGAGGCGTTTTATGCGATCTATGTTGTGCCACTGTTATGTGCCCTGTAACACTGTTTGACACTTTTAATTAACAGCGGGCTAACAGTGCCAGTTAACAGTGTAAGCGATCAAATATTTTCGTAGTGGGCTGGGGGCGAGGAGTGGGCGGCTCACACTGCAAAATTAGTAATTTCAAATTTGTGAATTGTTTGTCACATTAAATTATCGGCAAGGGAAACAACAAAAGGAGAGAGACAAATTCAAATAGAATAATTCACTCAAATTGTATTTATTAATTTAATTCTCGGGGCTGCCGGACTGGTAGCTTCTTAGGGTGGCCAGATTGGCAAGCAGAGAATCTACTGGTCACCCTAAAGCGGCTGGAACGCTTGAAATTGCCAATTCAAATTGGCTAAGGAATATTTATTTAACGGACGGGAATTTTAAATAAAAAAAATTACGTCTTTTATATAATTATAGGTAGATTAAAAGCCCACAAGTTCAGATAAGAAAATATCTATAATTTTCTTTTTATCGCAGCTTTTGAAGTGCCAAATTTGCAGGCTAGAAAAAGCGAATTTAGAAATTAATTTTCGCTCCAGCTGAAAATTCTTTAATTTACTAAAACAAAACTCTTATTCAGAGCAGAAATAATGCCCACCTTTCCAGGTTTTTCAATTGTTTCCAAGACCCCTTAATTGCCAGACGTTTTTACGGTTGGATTTGTTTGTAAATGGAAAATTTATTGTGCTTTCCCCGCTCCGCCCTCTCGAACATGAGCAGTTTGTGTATTTTTCTACGTCTAGAGTTACGTGGGTTGCCCCATAACAGACCTCCTCCTTGCCATTATCAGAAATTATAAAATATCAATTACTTTCGGCGGCACTCGAATCGCTCACGTCGCCCTTTTGCCGACCATTTGTATGCGAACTGCAGCTGCCCGCTCGCCAATTTAGGTCTTCTTGGCAATGCCACACACTTTCCCAAAATGCTCGGGCTGTTCTAGGCAGTCCACAATGAACTTGCCCAGATCGAATTTAGACACCATCCTCCCAGGCGCCTTGTCATGGACAACGGTGACTTCCGAGCCCGGCTCGTCGGCAATGTGGGGAGGCAAAACGGCCACAAAATCAAGGCCACTGGCCTTGGTCAAGTCCATCATGCGCTGGTGGTCCGCGTTGAGGTGCTGGAACACCGTGGGCACCTCGGCCACGGGACGCAGCAGGAACGAGGACATGACCACTGAGAAAATGCGTAGATTGGCGGCCTTCAGGGCCTTGATGAGGTTCTCGGTGCCTTGGGACATGTCGGTGGTGGCCTCCAGTTTGTTGCGAGTGCCCAGAATGATGCACAGGGCGTCCGCGCCCTGCAAGACAGACTGGCAGTCGGCGTAGTTAAGGGCGTCGCCCTTGACGAGCTCCACTTTGGTCTTGAATCGGTCGGGCACGGTGGCCTCTGAGCGGTACAAAAGACGCACTTTAAGGCCTGCAGGAAACAGAGAAGAATTTAAGCTCCGAGTGTCCGTCCGGCAAGGATTTCCGTTTACCTTTTTCTAGGGCGTAATCCACAACGCATTGGCCGGTCATTCCGGTGCCGCCTACGACTGCAATTGTCTTCATTATTTTCGCTAAATTGAGTGCCGTTTTTCCAACCAGCCAGTTAGGCAATTCGAGATCAAATAAAAAAAAGCTCCCACGAAGAGCGAATATTAAAAACAGCGTTGCCATATGCAATTACCGGGGGCATTGACAATCAGCTGTTTTTTTGGTGTTGCAGTCTGGCCACCCTGGCAGTTGGCGGGCTTTCAAATAAAAAAAGCGCTTATAAATTTGTATGGGTTTATATTTTGCTAAGTTTATATAAAATATTTGTTTCACTTACGGCTAAATGGGTATGTGGTTGTATTTACAATAATATTAAAAAAAAAATACATATATTAACCACTTGCGGTTGAATAAATTAAGAATTAGCAAAAAGACGTTGTGATCTTTGCACTTGAAATGCGCTCTCTGGGCGACGACAATTTCGTTTCTTTTAACTGGCGTATTACGTATGTAAGCGATTAAACTTAGAGAAGCATTAAATTTAGGCGGTTAGATTACACAAGCATTCAAAAGTTAGCGTCAAGAGTAATTGAAGGTTGATGGGTGAAAATTGCATACGAACATAAATTCAACTAGAAAACACTGAGGGCTCTGAGGGTGTGAGGGTAAAATCAACTTTCAATTGTCACGTGCTGGAACTTAAAACAGGTACGGGTTATTCTCCTTCTCTCTTCACTTTCTAACTGTGATCGCGGTTGTTGTAGGCCTGCACCTTGGCCACCGTGCAATCAAGGGCCGCCTGGATGTCACTGAACACCGGAACGCCCTGGCGCTTGGCCAGGTCGATGAGGTACGAGCGCCCTCGATTGTAGTCCTTTATAGCGGCCACGGTTAGCTAATCCACAAAAGAAACAACCAATTATAAAATGCCTTATGGGTCGTCCGCTTGACTTACCTTTTCTCCGCCGATTACACAGTCGTTGGGCAGCATTTGCACCGCCAGCACCACATTGTACATGAGGCCAATGCAGTGGGCGGCCAGGGTCATGGGTGCCAGAGACCGAGTCTCGTTGGTAATGACAAACAGCAGCACTCGGCTCGAGTCCAGCAGTCCTGGATTGTAGAGACTCTGCCTCACTGCCACGGGCGGCAGGGACCAGCTCAGCGACTCCTCAGCCACCGTCAGCTCTTCCTGTTCCTCCTCCTGCAGCCGGTTGCCGCGGCACTTGCGGCGCGTCCGCACCTGGGCCTGGGTGAAGGCCTGCTGTATGCTCTCGTGCAGGGCGGGCAGGTGGAAGGACACATTCTTGCCTTGGAGGAAGGGCATGGCCAGCTGCTGGCGCCAGCGGGAGCGCAGCACGCAGCTGCCGCCCAAGTAGACGTCTCGGACGTCCAGGCCGCTGCCGCCGGGACAGCAGAAGACATCGCCGGCGCTGGCATTGGAGCCTCGACTCGAGAAGTCCGAGTCGTTGGAGTCGCTCTCCTCCTCCTCGACCAGGACGCTGGCCGGGTTGGCCGACGTTTCGATGGTGGTTGTGGTGATTATCTCGGTGGTCTCGATTGACTCGACTTTGAGTTGGATTTGTGGCTGCGGCTTTTTTCCCAGCCCTGAAGCGTTGGTGGCCGCTCGCTTGGTCAGTGGCTCCAGTTGCGGCTGAGGCGAGGATGTTCCACTGTCCCGACTGCGGCTCAGTTGCTCGAACAAATTCGCCCTTTCCAGGTCATGGCCGCTGCCATTCGAGGGCACGCTAGCATTGCTGGAAGTGCGCGAGATGTTTTTGCTGGCCGTGTAGTAAATGTCGACGTCGGGCACTGCAAAGACCTCAAGGAATTAGAGGAATTTTTAGGGAGTTTAAGGATTTCTCTTACCATTGGTAAAGTAGACTTGCGGGGGCGGCACATTCGTGCCTTTGATGGGGGAGATGCAGCCACTTTCGTGTATTTCCTGCTGCAGGACCGACAGATACGCGGAGATTACACAGAACAGATCAAAGTCAATGAGTTCGTGACTGGGCAGGGACGACGCCCCACTGGTCGAGGGGCAGGATCCCAGGGCGGGATTCTCAGCCGCGTCCAAGGCTTTTGTACTGTGCGTGTGGAGCAGTTTGAGGGACTCGCGCTGGTTGATTATTATCTTGGTTAAATTGTCTAAATTCACTAAACTCTGAGCGTAGCCTAAAAATAAGAGAGCTCGTTTGCACTGTTCCACGGTGAGGAGCTCGCTCTGTGGATTCACCCGATCAAAAGCCCCACGAACAGTACTGGAAAGAGGGAAGAGAAGAAAAGAATTATTTATAGGTAATTATGAAGGAATTTTAAGGGCCCACAATTTGATATTATTTCTAATTTGGTTTTCGAAAGAATAAATTGAAATTCAGCGCTCAAAAGTTTCTTAACTAATTTACTAATATCATTTTAAATTATCTGCCGACCAGAAGGCTTTTTAATAATATTCAATTCCTCCAGAAATCTCTTTAAACTCCCTACAAAATTATCTGATTATTATTGCCCGAACCTTCTGGGAAATTGAGATATTTTCTGGTCAAAAGTTCCCTTATAATTTTACAAAATTCGATTTAAAAATATCAATTATTTAATTTTAAAGTCTTTTTAATAATATTCAATTCGTTAAGCTGCCCACAAAATTATTTGACTTCAATTTCCCTAACCCCCTGATAAACTCATTTTAGAATTGAAGATATTTTCGAGGGTGGATCAAAAGTTCCTTAACTAATTTAAAAAAATTCGATTTCAAAATTTCACTTATTTCATTTTAATTTTTCTACCGACCAGAAGAATTCTTATCAGTGTTTTTAATAATATTAAATTCCTAATGCTGCCCACAAAATCATTTTAATTCCCCTTACCCCCTGGAAAACTCACTCTAGAATTAAAGATATTTTCGAGGGTGGATCAAAAGTTCCTTAACTAATTTAACAAATTTCTATTTCATTTTAATTTCTCTACTGACCAGAAGAACTTTTATCAGTATTTTTAATAATACATATTAAATTCCTAATGCTGCCCACAAAATCATTTTAATTCCCCTTACCCCCTGGGAAACTCACTCTAGAATTGAAGATATTTTCGAGGGTGGATCCCTGATGCCGGAGAGAATCTCCTTGGTCCTCTGCAGCCCTGACGGAATATTATCCAAAACAGGCAGGCCGCGACGGGAGACCAGCTCCTTAAGTATCAACTGGTTGCGATGTAAATCGAGGTATTCTCTGAGGAAATCAAATAAGTTAGCAAATTTTGGGGAGGGGATAAATTCGACAAACTCACTGCTGTGAAAGAGGCTCGTTGAGGATCTTCTGGTTTGCCTTGTAGGGATGCAAAACCAACACCAGCTGCTTGCAGTTTTGACCCGCTATGTGTGCCGCCTCGATGGCACCAGCAGATGCGCGTGTTTCCGAATCCATAACGAAGAATAAAACGCGGGCCTTTTCCTTAGCGCGATGCTCGAGTTCAATGAGATCAGGCGTCCAATCGGATACTTGCTGCAATCAAAGTCAAAGTCAACTAAACAATTCCATTAATAAGTTCTTCACGGACTCACAGGATTGTAGAACGAAATGCCGAGTTCCTTGAGCGCGGGTATGGCGACATCAGCCCTCCAAGTGGTGGGATTGCAGGAGCCCCCCAAAAACACCTCCACGGGCTCATTGCTGGCGTGTTTCTTCTTCTTGGTGTCGTCCACGCTGCTGAAGGACTTTGTGCTCCGCAGTTCGGTGGCATAGCCCTCGGACTTCTTGCCATGGACCGCACTGGCGGTGGGCTTGGGACTCGGGCCGGGCTGGCTGGGGTCGTTCTGTAGAGAGCTTGAGAGTTGTTCATACTTCAGGTCACTGAAGTTGGGGGCATTCGAAATGGTTGAAGCGCTGAAGTGAAAATAGACCAATTAATTCTCAATGAAGTCAAAAAGATTTACAAGTTTACCGGAAACGCTTCAGGTCGGCAGCCAGCACACAAAATTGGCCAAATGTCAGTCCGCTGGTCTGCCCACTGCCCTGGCGAGCCACCTTCTTGGCCGTCTGCAGCATTTCGCTGACTGAAAAGAAAGCAAATTAGTTTTCTTTCACCGTTGAGGCCTTGGGCCACTTACTTTGCTTCTGGCTGGGGTGGAAGCTTAGCTCGTGGAAGAGTTCCTGGGTGCGCTCGTCCGGCACCACATTGCAGCGTGACTTGGCCCGCCACGCATTGAGAATCTCTCTGCAATGAACAAAAAAATCGATAAATTAATAAAAAAATCATAGGAAAGTCCTCCGGTTTAGTCATGGAAAAGGTGAATCATGAGGAAATGGCCAGTGAATCAGCTTTTAACTGTCAATTAGGGAACAATGAGCGAGTCGCTCTGATCTTCAGGCATTGCTCTTTAATTAATTCAACTTCCTAAAGCAACAACCTCTCCAAGGACCGTGGATCGGTCGACACCCAAATGCCCTGGCATGCCGGGCACGTTTCGCGCCACATGCGCCCCCCCAAACAGCTTGTGTAAGCAGTCTAGGCAGCCCCGACGGGCCATAAAGAGAAGCCCAATTAAGCGAGCATCTCTCGGGGCGTCTGGGGAAATCGTGTTGCGAAAACAAACAAAAAATCGGTCAATTTACGAGAATATTCGATCGGCTGCTGCAGTTTCCATTTCGTCGGCGGCAACTTCCGTGTTTCCTGCCACAGACAGCGGCTGGCATTCAATGCTGGCCAATGTCGCCAGCAACAAAAATATTGAAGGCAATGTCCACCTCGGCAATTGCATCATAGATCAGCGGTTAAGGAAAATTGCACACAAATTGAGCACAACAAGCACAAAGGCTGAAGCGGTATTAAGAAATTGCTCATACGTCGGGTTGTACGGTCTTTGATCGGTTGTTGTGTGTCGCGTATTCGAGTATAGAAAAAAAGCACCCCGTATATAGTTGAATATTTTGCGTCGCAGTTGTTGGATGCCCACGAGAACACAAAAAACTTTACATATATGGAAAAATTATAGCCACGGGATTTGGTAACGGAAGCGCAAAAACAACAACAGCCGAATGAAATTCATGAAATCATCCACTCGAAAAAGAAGCACAGCCAAAATTTGTAACACAATTTGGAAATTAAAAATTTCATTTGCTGGTGACAAAATCGACGATTTAAAAGCCGCAATTTTAAATTGAAATTGACTGCGCACAAATTAAACAAAGCGAGAAACTTCTCTCGTTTGGCTCTGAGCTGGGACTGATTAACTAAATGAATTTTATTTAGAAACCAAGAAATTCTAAATACCTTATCATTTTAGAAGCCAAGGCTTTTGATGTTCTCTTCCAGGGTTTCTGAGACTTTCGATAGGCTCTGAAGCTCATTTGAAGTGTGTTTCTCTTCTAAACAATCTTATTTAAAAGAAAATTCAAAGGCAATATATTTTGAGACTTTCACAAAGTTCTTTTTTTTTAAGATTAAATTAAAAAGATTTTTTGAAACATTTTCTTCTCAAAAATCTTCCTTTTAGGGAGGGAAGATTTTAGTTTTTGAAACTTCCAAATCCTTTCAATCTCTCAAAGAAAAATATATATTTTCGATATTTCTCTCTTCTCGGAAGTTTGAAGTGCGCTTTAAAAGACATTTCAGTTTCCTTTCAATCCTCGAAATACCTGCCGCCTTTGTCTCTCTTCTGGGGGGTTTCGGTTTACCACAAAAATAGTGTTGATCATGCTGAGGTGACAACATTTTTATGAGCCCCGCATTGGAAACTCGTCTGGCGCTGCTTCCCACACGAAAGCCAGCAAGTCATGCACAATTTGTGCTACAATTTTGGAATGCAAAAGGTAAAGAAACTCGAATGACACAAGTTGAGCAGCAGGCGACACACGATCCCCGCCACAATACCAATTCAAATGCAAACTAACAGATCGATTATGTCATTGCCTTGAAGAACCCACCCAGAGACTGGAGCTCAGTGCAGGCGTCTCTGGTCAAACTGGTCCACAAGTTGGGGCGATGAGATGCCAATTACATGACCACATCTTGAGGACGGCGAGAGTCTTGAGGCCAAAGACGCAGCCACCCACACAGCGGCCGAGCGTTGGCCCACTAAATTTGGCATATCAATGGGATTTTCTTGGTGGGCTTCTATTTTTGGTGGCCGCTTGGGCGTTTGTTTCTGGGCTTGTGTGGGTGCAACGTCATGCGCCATATTTGTGGCGTTTTTATGGGGCAAAGTGGCAGCTCAGTGTTTTCATGTTTTGTTTATAAAAGCTCCAAGAGGCTGACCAGACGATGTGATGTTGATGATCGCATCACAGCCACTTGGCAACGTGTTGCATGTGGCAACGCTTCCGGGCGGTCTAGAAGTCTCACTGTGATTCATTCTGATGAAATACTTCGACTCTCTTCTCGTTTCTAAGAACCAAGCTCGCGGTAAACAAGTTTATGGCGATCTCTTGATTTCGAAACGTCCATTCACCCAGCCGTAAACAAAAGCCAAACTGTTAGGGGAGGAAAGTGCGAAATAGCCTGGAATATGATTAATAATGAAGCACGTGCTGCCGGAAATACTTCACGGCAAAAACTCTGCCCCAGATAAGCACTTGATAATGACCAGACTGCGGCTTACATATGAAGGTCCCTAAATCAGCAGTTGTGCCTACGAAACATTTCACAGATTACACGGACAGTGGAAAAGGCTTACGGATATTGGAATGCCGGGGTGGCTGAAAAACAAAAGACTTAACATTATAAAGATGTTGGTTAGATTGCTGCATTAAAGATCTTCTCCGAGAAGGGAAAATCCTGAACTGCAGTTTCCGTCTTTTTCTATGCAATTTCCCCGAATAGATTAGTTGGCTTTGTTATGGGAATGACAACGGATTTATCAATTAAATAAATCCGAGTTTTATTCCGGTAGTGACGTCCTTTGATTAACAATTATTCTCGAATGATTAACACCGAATCATTTATATACTCGTAAAATTTTATTATTACTTTTTTTACGCGGATGCATTGCTCGGCCTCAGGCAAAGTCAAATGCTTTTCTATACTAAACAAACCGCATGAAGCCAATTAAAAATACAAAAAACGAAAAATGCAATCGGCTTCGGATCGTGGCGTGTGCAAGCGGTTTCATTGACCCACACACACACACGCACACTCGAAAGCCCTGTAAGTGAATAATGAGCAATTTCCGAATGCGCATTGAACTCTTGTCAGTTCAATTGGAATCTCAGGGCAGAGGGGCGGGGATATAAGTCTACGCATAAACAAAAAGAGGCATTTGAGCGAAAATATTTGCATTTAACAGGTTGTAAATTAAAATGCACACATAAAAATATTTGCTATTTGCATAAAAATCCGCCAACAAGATGTAGAGCGTCATGTTCGGCTCAGAGATAGCCGGCTGGCCGGCCGAGGCGCGATGGATTAATCAGTTGGCCGGCCGCAGGTATGCACAGTTGGCAACCGTAATAACTGAAAATTCAAACAATTAACTCCGCGCCACAGGGGCGTGGGCGAGCGGTTGGGTTAGATTTGTGTTTGCCCAACAAAACGTGGCGCCGAATTCCCAGGTAACAGGTAGCGGGCCTGCAGCTCCTCCGAGTCAATCGGGCGCTCGCTTGGTCGTCTGGCCGACTCGTTTCAATATCAACCCAGCGGCAACGGCAACGGCAACGACGAGGCCCATTCTCTCCCCAGCGTATAATCGATGATGAGGTCATAACTAATAATAAAAATGACTTGAGGCCGTTGCCGAGCTTCCCAGCGCTCGCGAGGGCCCCGCAGCCCCGGCGAGCAGAACTGAGCGAGCCGCGCACAAAATCCCACCAGCCAAAGAGCCAACTGAGAGCCGGAAATATTGCTGGGCCCGCAGAGCAACTCTGTGCTC
>JBAMCP010000113.1:0-98106 GCA_037075105.1 Lissocephala sabroskyi | reverse complement strand
ATGGAATTGAAGTCTGGGGAACGGCATGCTCATCGAACATTAAAATAATAGAACGCGCGCAATCTAAAGTAATAAGAGCAATCGTAAAAGCTGGACGATACATTAGCAACGCAGACTTATATAAGGAGCTGGAAATTGAAACAGTCATGGAGACAATAAGAAAGTTTAGTAAAAAACATATTGACAAAATAAGCACCCACGCAAACAATAACCTGAGAACTATTACCCAAGACGAACTCAGGCCTAGACGACTCCGGAAATGGGCCCCTACAAACCTGGCAAACAGGACCTCCTAAACAAACAAATAAGATTAAACTAAAAGTAAATTAAAAATTTACTAAGTACATAGAAAAAATGTTAAATAATAAGTAATGTAAGTAACGCTAATCTGTGGCACTGGCCACAGCTAGCAAAGCCTCCCTATCCCACTCTAACAATTATTATATGTTAATTAACAAAAGATAATTTTATAAATGGAGCAATAAAAAAAAAAAAAAAAAAAAATTAGCCTGGCCTTTCAGCGAGTGGGCGAAACTTGGAACTGCTCCATATACCTGACAGTTTGCCTAATTATTTTCGAACTGCAGGGCCACGGCAGCGGCACCGGCGACTCTCAGCTCGATTGCAACTTTGTGAGCGGTTTATGGTCGGCAATTAATTTTGATTTACGCGATATCAGCGAAGGCCCCCCCCAAAAAAAAGGATTACATTGTTTACGATGCTGAGGCTGCCAGGCATTCGCCTTTTTTGGTGATAAGCCGCAGCGTTTTATGCTCTCTCTTTTTGCCTTATCACTAAGCGGGCATCTTTATAAGCCACAGCGAACGGCAACTTTGTGGGGCTTATCGGCCTGGAAGACTCTTCGCGAACCGAATGAAAGTTGCGTGCTCGAATTCCGTGGCTCCGCCGAAAAGCTATCGGTCCGGTGGAAATGCCGGACTAATTAAATACCAACAACAACCAGCGTGGCAACAACAAGAACTACTCAACTTTTTTGTGTTATTTGGGATTTAAACCATAAATTGTTTTAATAATGTTGCCGGAACGCTTTTTGGTTACAAGCCGCAAACGTGTTTTTCAATTATCACCAGGATTATGGTAATTGACGTGGTTTTTCCCTCGACTACAAATCACCGATTTGGTGCAGTGGAAAAAAGGATTTCGCTACCGATTTACCAGGATGTAGTTGCATTAATTTCGTAGATTAATTTACCATCCCATCGCCTCGGCCGATACGGCAATTAAAGTCGTGTTGGCCTCAAAATCAATTTAAAAATGTCTTTAACAAGAGAAAAAGGATTCTCGCTGCCAGCCACATTAGTCGTCGGCACAAGGCTGTTATCAGTATTTAGGACACCCATAAAGACAAATAAGAAAAGAGCCTGGCTATAAATAGCTGAGCAGTGGGCCGTCCGGCCAAACTTTAGGCAAATTAAATTACACACTTCCAGGGCAGTTGGACGCCGGACGACTCGTCGATGGGCCAGTCGACGTAGTCGGACATCAAATCAAAGATACACAGCAAGCGGTCAGACGACAGGGAAAGTTACGCATTCGAATTAGCAACACAAAATATCTTAAATTATTTCGTTAGAACCTCGCCAAGTTCGCCCAATCCACGCTTGACACTTTTCCCTCCCGCTGTCGTTGTTGCTGCTGCTGAGGCACGTTGTTTTGGCCCTGGGCCATGGCAATGGATTTGGTATGAGGCGATTGGCAGAGAATTGGAGATGAAGGTGGCCGGACGCAGGGACAGACGGAGCGACATTGCCACCGCATTGGGTTGTTTGATGCTTTTAGCTAAAGGGCCAATATTGATTTCGATCTTAATTAACTTTGGCACATTTGCAGGAGTCGCCAATGCGCCGTACACTGTTGGCCGTCCGGGTGTCCCTTGGTCGGTCAGGCTCTGCTCTGACCCACCCACGCCTATCTTACTGACCGTACCGCCCTTCAGTTGTATTTGTGCTTGTTTTACTTTTCGGGTTCGCCTCTTGCTCTGATTTTGCTCCTTTTGCTAATTTGTTTGTGTGCCCGTTTCAATGTGTTTATAAATACGCTTTTCCACACTAAATAGTCCATCCGACTTAAGGCCTCAACGTTTCCTACAGCAGCCAAAAGCCTTTGAAATTTGCCAGATTAAAATTTCACCGACGGAACAAAAAGAGGTAAGACAGAAATCGTTGCCTACTTTTTTGCGTCGCACAAAAAGAGAGCAATTAGAAATCGAATTCTGCTGTTGGCCATTTCATTTGGCCTCGGGCTCTTATTGCTTTCATTTCTTTCCGAGTTTCGCAGGGGATTTTTCTGGGAAACCTTTGTCCATTATGGACAGTAGCAGTTCAAATGGGTGTCAACCCTAGGTAAAGATTGCGACAAAAAGTTTCGCCCCCGGCTGTGGCTGCCAAAGGGTTGGGGGCGCCGACATTTGTACTTTTTTATTGCCAGCTGTTTGTGTGGGTCCCGAGCTCTCTTTAGTTTCTATCGCTGTGTGTGTAAGTTGATTTGGTTCTTCAACTTTTACCATTATCAGTATTTTGTTGAGGTCCACCAGAACCTGGACATTCTGCTTCTGCCGCTCCTGGCGGCTGCTCTTTTAATTCTGATACGGTATTTTTTGATTGGTTTTGCAAGACTTTCAAGGGCCGTGCGCTTTGCGTTTTAATTGCCAACTGAAATTTCAGTTTCACAGCCATGAAAAGAGAGACTAAAGAAAAACTGAAACTGAAATATGTTCAAAGCGTTTGTGGGCATTCAAAGCACCCCAGCCTCCCATTCCCGTCGTCCCCATTTCACTCAATTTGTATCGGCTCAATTGTTGTGCCGGCTGTTTCGTTGCCGCTGCCAAATCAAATAACTTTTCGTTTTTTTCTTTATAGCCAGGGTAAAATTTGCAGTTGCCTAAAATCCCTGGGCGCTGGATGGGCTTTAGCAATCGGCCAGCTAAATTGCCAGACCCCCATCGTCGTTTGTCTTAACTCAGCCGTTCTTATTAATTGGTAATTTGTTAATTGAAATTCTAGCCGAACAATATGGAAATCTTTCCGCCGGAAACGACCCTTCACTATCAGGGAGCTGACCTACTATATTTGATTAAATTTCTGCCAAGCCCACCAACAGTTGAGCGGCTGCTGCGCGGAATTCCACAGAATCCCCTGGCCTGACGCAGCCGGGGTCTGAAATCATTAAATTGGTGACCGCCGGGAAGCCATAGCCACAGAACCGCCGGCCAATAAGTCCGCCCACTTAATTCGCGAGACAATGGCGGGCTCAGTTTGCAATTAATTAAAATATTTCATTTTCACCTCTTTCAGTAGCATCGAGCGGGTCGAGTGTGTGTGTGGCCAGCAGAATAAAAACCTAAGCACGGCGACATCGAACGAATTTTTAATTAAACGCTTTTGGTGGACGATAAAAATATTTACATTTATTTATATCTTTATGCTCAGCTGGCCTCTGGGACGCCTTGAAAAGTTCGCTGGCCGTCTTCGCGAAACTTGTAAGACAAATTTCACTGCTCCAACAACAACAAGCAGAAAAGCCAGACAACAGCAACGGCGAGTAAAACAAACAGCATTTAAATTAAATCTAATTAAATTTTTGGCCGCTTGCTGTTGTCATGCAAATAAATATAAACGAAATACAGAAGACTGAGGCGAAAAACTATGGCAACCCGCGCTTAAAGGCCACTCGAAAATTCTCTGTCCACGCGACTGAAGGACGGGCCGACCGAAGTTGACAAAAAACTTTTAATAAGGCTAACGAAAAATAAAGAAAAAATTTTGGGTAAATAGAAGAAAATGATAACGAGCCACGCACGGTGAATTGCAGCTAGGAAAGCCCAGGACGAAGGCTCTGGCGGGGCATTCATTAGGAAACTCAGTGCTAGCCAGCCGGCCAGAAGGGGAAGTTATAATTAAAGTTTACTTTCAGCGCTGTCCACTGCAGGTCCGCTAACCAGGCCAACTTTTGGCCAACTGCAGGCAGGCAGGCAGCGGCGCGGCGACACATAAAAATAATGAAAAAGGCAAACATGAAAATGAAAACAAACTTCGGGGTATCACGATGACTTGTCTCTGTTCTCTGTGGAAGCAGCCGAGGAGCGGGGAGGCTGCTGATGAGGGCTTTTAAAATCTCATTTACCACACAGCAAATTTCTGCAATGCATAAACTAACCGAAGGCAACGAGAACAACACCAGCAAAAATGTCCATCAAATTGCCATCGTTGGGTAAACAATGAAATTTGCCTTTGCCAGCCAGTCCTTTTTTCTGTCTGAATGTGCGTGTGGTGGTTGACATTTTAGCATAACAATTCGACAGCAGGAAGGCAGGAGGGCAAAAAAAATAAATTTCCATAACCGCATCTTCTGTTTTTTTTTGGTTGTTGGCCGAAGGAAAGCCTTTCGAATGTGAGCGCTTTTCACTTGAAAATCACCGCAAAATGCGCAAAAACAAAAAGAGGCGGTGACCAGGAGGGGCGGTGGCGGCGGATTGGGTGGCCGGCAAGATGCTCGAATGTCACCGTTGTCGTCATCGCCGTCATTGCTGTCCATCCGACCGTCGAGCCGACCGGGGTCCTCCCACGGTTTCGCTTACGACAAACAAAAGGCGAAAAAAATGCAAAAATCCCTTTTCGGTTTTCTTTTTTATTGCGCTCGTTTTTGTTGTTGTTGTTGGTATTGTGTTGGTGGCGCGAAGGCCGTGTCATTTTTACAGTTACACGCGAAAGGACTAAATTAAAATATCTAAAAAATGGCGGTCTAATTTACATTTGTATGGCGAATTCCAGCCGACAACGACGATGGCGGCGGTCAGCCCACAAAAACCCAACCGGCATTTCGGCTTCTCTGTGAACCCAAGCAAATCTTAATCACTGTCAAGTTCAAACGCCTAGCTCATGAATATCAATGACAAGGCATCCGGGATTCCGCCAAAGGACCCGCCCGCCCAAGCCGCTTGTCCTTTTTATATTCCGCAATTTTTAAACGCCTTTTTTCCCCTCTCCCCCCACACCAACCAAGGGGCGTAAGCAACCCATTTTTTGATACCCTGCAAAATGGCGTCATATGGGCCACCATCTCGGGCAAGATCTTGGGCCAAAGATAAAGACAAATCGACCTCCATTAGCCTTTGCATCGTTTAATGCCTGATTAGCCGCCGGCCTGTGCGGGCTTGTAAAAAGGGAATTGGCTCGTCGTCAGGCGGGCCAACCGCGCAGGTGGGCGTTGTTTTGGCTTTGAATGAGTTTTCCACTTTTATTTTTGTTTTAATATATTTTGACCTCAGCTTATTGTCCTTAAATGAATGGGCAGCGATTCGATTCATTGCCGTTTGACGTTAAATTAAATAAGAGTAAATTAAATTCATTTTGTTAGTCGTTCTGGCGCCGTCATTGATTGAATTTGATCGCGGCCACGAACCCCCAGAGTTTTGTCCCGCCAAGTGCGCGTTTGGCTGTGTGAGTGTGTGTGAGTGGGTTATGGATATTTTACTCTTAATTAATTTTTAATGACATGCCATTTTATGTATTTACGAGCAATTTTATGGGCCAACAATAACGGCGGCGGCGCGGGATTTAAATTGCGGCGACGGCACCAACCGCCAGCTGGGCTGCATCATCAAATGGCAAAGTGGTCGCCGTGGTGGCCAGCCATTCACTCATTTATATGCATTTAGTGCAAATAATGAAACAACATTTATGCCACAACCTTGTTGCCACTGGCCAACTTCAAATACCAAATGTGGTCGACCCTCAACGGTCAAAGAGGAAATTGTGTCGGTTTTTAAGCCGACGCAAATTTTTGCAAGAATTTAAAGCAAACATCCTTTCATAGTTTCTTAGGCAAATAAGCCGAGTGGTGCTCTCGTTTCTTCACTTCCTCGATTACATTTCTAATTATTTACTTGGCCCAAGTCTGAGTGTGTGGGTTGTTGCCACTTTTCCTTAATCGTTGGCAAGAGTCCCCGCCTCCTTTCAAGCTCGCATTTAAGTGCAAAACTTTCTAATTATATGCCCGGCATATACACAGCCACGCCCACTGCCCGGCCGTCGGGTAGCCAGCCGTTGACGGCTTGAGAACCACAGCCCCCGACCTGCCCCGCGTGCTCAGCGACGCACTTTCAAAATTAATAGACTGTGAATATGTTAATGATGAAAGTTCCTCTCGCTTTGACAGCCGAATGCCGTCGTTTTCTGCCAAAGCGTAAAAAAACATAAACCAAACACAAATGGCCAGAAGCCCACAAAACTCAACAACCTGGGCAGTCCCACAATCGCCATTATTATACCCTATACCCTTCTGAAAATAACGAATCAAGAGCACATTAAAATTGTCATAAAATTAACCGTCGTATTTCGGAATTCGTTTTTGGAAAATAAAGAAAAGATCAGAGATCTTCTTAGAAATTATTATAAGAATTCTTCGAAAGTCGCAGGTTGATTTCACCTTTACCCTTTTCTAGAACTGATATATAGTAAGTATTAAAATAAAAAAATATATTGAGTAATTTACCCCGAATCCTATGAAAATATATTCTAAGCAGAGCCGAAATATTTATCACATCCTAGATTAGAAATTATTAGTAAATTTCTTGCCTTCTTGAAGCTGTTTGTTGAGATTGCTTGAGGGAGACCGCGAAGTAAAATTTAACTACGGACCGAAGATCCTTAAACTTCCCTCCTTTGCTGTGCCGCTAAATTGGGGAAGAGTATGCCGTCTTCGCTGCTTTGCTTTCTGTACTTTTAAGTGGCCCTATATAAATAATAATAATTACAAACGGGGCAATAAAATCTCAAGCATAGTGCAGAAAAACGCATATCAAATGGCTGGCCAAAGTGACCTTGTGCCCAGTTATTTATTGGATGAATTTCGCCTCGGGCTAATTTAAATTTATTACGGGGCACGGGACAGACTTTGGTTGGCAGAGCCGGCGAGACGGCGGGGCAGGAGGCGGCGAGTCGGCGAAGCTATAAATTTTAAATGCTAAGCCGATGCCGGCGCCACCATCATTAATTATAATTCCATGGAGCGGCGTTGGCCAGGCGTCCGTTTTCAAGGCGACAAGAAGAGTTGTGATAGAGAAATTGCGGTGGATTCCTTGAGTTCTTAATAACATTTTTGGGCCGAGAATTGTAAATGTCAATATGCCGAATGTCTGGCGTTTGATCCTGACAGATTCGTTGCTGTTGTGCCGTTGCCACGGTGGCCGCCCAGTTGTCGTCCAGTTATTGACAATGTTGTTGGGCTTTGCAGGTGAGTACTGTGCTGTCCGGACTGCCATTGACATTTGTGTGGTTACCAACGCGAATATGCCACCACCAACTTTTCATTCAGTCGAAGGGCACCCGAAAAAAAATTACACATGTAAATTGCATGTGGCAACCGCAAAAAGAGACAAAACCCAACGAGCAAATGACCAATCCTCGCTCTTGGCAATTAAGGTGTCAATAAATTCTGTGTGGCAATGAAACTGCAAACGGCCACTGCCTGCCGGTCAGCCGGCCCTTCCGTCTGTCAAACTGTGGCTTCTAATTTGCAAGTGTCACATGTCAATTTGCCGTCGGGGGAAAATGCGTAAATTATGGCAAATGGTAAAGTCAAACAAGCCAAGAATCGGTCAGCAGACAAGCAGTCCAGCCCAGCCCATCCAACAGACAAAGCATCCATTCCATCGTCGCCTCGTGGCCTCTTCCCGTTTGGTTGGCTTGTGCTTCTCACATGTCAACGTTGTCATCGGGCTCGTCAACATGGCGCTGCCGTTTTGTGTGGCAATTTGCGTTTTAGTTGGGGCAGCTTTGTTCGACCCCTGGACGGACCCCTGGCCGTGGCCCTGCTCGCACTTTAATTACACCCTACGCCTTTTTGCGGTTGCCTCGTTTAAATCTATTATTTGGCAACATTAAAATGCTGCAGCTTGTCGAGGGGGCCGCCGGCCTGGGGTTCGGTTGGATGGCGGCTATTAAAAATTAATTTGACACGTTGCGCTTGCATGTCAAAGTACGGCAAACCTTCCCACAGGCCCACCCGGCAATCAACCTCTTCCCTCCCTTCCACCCCCCTCCAAAAAAAGAAAGAGAACGCCAACGAGCAGCTGCGAGAGAACTGCAGAACTTTGGCCGGGCGCTTAGCTTGAATAATAATTAATGAATGGGTAACTCTAAGTGAGTTAGTGTGCCGGCAACTGTGTGTGTGTGTGGGGAACTGCAGTGTAAGGTGGCCGACCCACCGCCTTCCCTAAGCTGGGCCAGCGCTCGTAATTAACGCGAATCGTGTGCGACAAATGACGGGGCTTGTGGGCTGTGCTTGGCCGGGGGCGGTGGACATTAATTTTAATACGTTTTTGCGTGTAGTATTTATTTTTTTCGTGTATTATTATTATTGTCAAACTTGTTGCCACCGTTTGTGGGTGGCGGCTCCACTCATGCGAGCCGGCAATTTGTTCGGCCGACGCCATCTTAGCCGCCCGCCCGCCTGTCAAACACGGCGTATGATTATTATTTTGATGGTTGATTTTGGCACCTGCATCGCAAACAAATCGCAAGCTAGCAGAGGCACGCGGGTGCTGGGGGGACTTTCGTTTAATTATAAGCAACGCCTGGCTGGGTTTCCATTTCTTGGCAATTTAATTGCCAGCTTAGGTTGTTGGCCATCGGCGGGCAGTTGACTCTCGACTAATTGATAGTCTGTCAGGCGAGTGCTTACCCACTCCCCCGGTGGACTGTATAAAAGGGATTTGGCGGTGACACATTGAAACAAAGTCGCAGCATCGGTCTTTCAATTTCCCACGCATACGCCCCGTGGTACCTGACATTCGTACGTGGCCGTCTTCTAAGCCACCAGTAAGCCAGCCAGCCAGTCAGTCCACGGCTATCGATAGCAGCGTTTTTAACCTTTACCGGGCTCTGCTTACTCAAGCGTCTCTACGTGTCGCGTCCGGTCAGCTGCGGTTTGTCGTCGGTCATGCTCCTTGGGGTTGTCAAAGTTTTCGGTGTTTTGCTGGCTTGCTGCATGGCCATTGGGACAGCAGAGCTGCGGCGAGATGACACGGTGAGCGGATGACTTAGGGCCGTCCCCCTAAGACGCATCAACTGGAATATTTCATGTTTGGGGGGCGAGCTGAACTGCTCATCTCAGCATCTGTCCAGCATTTCATTTCCATCGCAAATTCTGATTAATTCATTTCAGTATCCACCGCCAGTGCTTCTAAGGGCTTTGCAGCCGGTCCACGACAGCTGCGTGAAAAAAACCGGAGCCACAGAAGGTGAGCAAAATGGAAGCCAACTTTTATTATTGGCTGGCTAGCTTCTCAAAGTAAATTAGAAAACTGAGCCCCACCTGACTACATTTTAATTTAAACATCATCTGTCATCTGTCACTGCATCTGCATCGGTCCTTTCTACATCTGCAGCGGCAATTAAGGAGTTCAGCGATGGGGAAGTCCATGAAGATGAGGCCCTCAAATGCTACATGTACTGTGTCTTTGAGGAAACGGATGTCCTCCACGAGGACGGCGAGGTGAACCTGGCGAAGCTGCTCGACCGTCTACCCGACTCGATGCATGACATTGCCATCAATATAGGCAAAGGTTGTCTGTTTCCCAAGGGCGACACAATGTGTGAGCGGGCTTTCTGGCTGCATCGGTGCTGGAAGCAGGCGGATCCCAAGGTGAGTCAATCGCGGCGACTTCCGCTTTCATTCAATCATCGAATAAATGAAATTCCTCTTTCAGCATTACTTCCTCATCTGAGTCCAAAGGACGCTCTAATTTCATTTATAAAGTCCATATATGTTTCTAGATTTGTAGCTGGTGAATTAGAATTTTAACGAGCATTTCAACCAGCCACGATTTGTCCTCATTGGTGTCTCCAATTGCAATGGTTTGTTGGCATCGCACGTAATTGACACGGCTGATGGATTGCGTACGCAGCATCGATGACTGGCAATGGTCGTTTGGCAAATTAAATAATTAAATTACCGTTGTCCGATCCGAAATTTTACGCCCAGGCTAGCGTATGAAATTGCAGCAGGCGTCCCAAAAAAAAAGACTGAAAATGAAGAGAAATAAACAAAATCAAATTTCATCAAATTTACTGGCCTATAAATAAACCAATAAAATTGCAATGACATTTGCGGTTTCGAAATTTCATTCATCGAGTTTTCTGTTGGCTGTTCACCTTTGCAATTCCACAAAATTATTGATGCATCGCTCCTCGCATCGCATCAAGTGAATTCAATATTGCAGGCGTAATTGGATCTTAATGACAGATGTTCCGGAGGAGCCAGCAGTGCTTTGAAAGGAGCCTTCGCGAGTGCTCAAAGGGAAATTCTGGCCGTAATTTATTTAAGAAGAAAAAGAATTAAACGATTTCATTAAACAGAAATTTCATTCTGGAGAAATGTAATTCGGTTTTATTTTAAGAAATCTCTTAATTTGTATCAACGTTTAATAAAAATAAAGGAGCTTTTTTCAATTCATTTTTGGTAATATTTTGATGTCTGCAAAGCTTTTCAAATTTGTCGCAGACAATAGAGCAATTTTCACTCGACATTTGCCACATTTGCTGCGTTTCTTATGAGCCGTTGAATCGAGAATGAAATTTGAATTGACTGTTCTCTCGTCTTCCTTTGCCAGCCCGACAATGTCCATCAAATGTGACAAGAAAGAAATTTTGTATTCAATTCGTCATTTTGCTCGGGGCCTTTATTTGATTTTTATTACAGCCTCAGTGGCGCGTCGCAGCCGTCACGTGACACGCCCACGTAAACACATACGCCCACGTAATGGCGAGGCGGCGAATGTGTCCTCCCCGAATATCTCACTTTCCGGATGACATTGCCATGCAATTGCCATTTAATTTATTTGTGCAATTTTGTTTTTTTCTCAATTAGTTTTCAATCGTAACCTGCAATTTTCCATGTGCAGAGGCGGACTAATCACAGTCATCGACTATTAAATTCGTGTCAATTGAAACAAAAGTAGCTGGCATAAAAACCCTCAGCTCTGCGTGGCCCCAATCATTTCACAAAAATGCTGAAACTCTGCTGCCTCTTTTTGCTGGCGGGCTGCATCGCTGCCCAGGCTCCTCGGCGGGACGACTCGGTGAGGCTGAAAGTAAACAAAATTTGAGGCAAATTTATAATTTTATGGGTGGCAATGTCCTTCCAGTATCCACCACCGGCTATACTGAAAATGGCCAAATACTATCATGACATTTGTGTAGAGAAAACCGGAGTTAGCGAAGGTACAAGGACCCCAGCGATCGTTGGAATTTCTTGCTAAATTTGGTTGATTTCTACAGCTGCCATCAAGGAGTTCAGCGACGGCGAAATTCATGAGGACGAGAAGTTGAAGTGCTACATGAACTGCCTTTTCCATGAGTTCGAAGTGGTGGACGACAATGGCGACGTGCACATGGAGAAGCTGCTGGACGCCGTGCCCGGCCAGCTGCGCGACATTGTGCTGAACATGTCCCAGGGCTGCATACATCCCGAGGGCGACACTCTCTGCCACAAGGCCTGGTGGTTCCATCAGTGCTGGAAGAAGGCCGACCCGGTGCATTACTTTTTGGTTTAAGTTCTTCAAATCCCCTTCGAGATTTTCTACCAGTCCTGATCCAAGTTAAGGTGCAGGTTTTCATAATATAATAATAAAGAAAAAAAACTTTGGTGCTTCTCAAAATACTCGCTGGTAATTTGAAATTAGATGACAACTGGAAATCAGAGCAGATTCATTGTTGGGCCGTTGGTTGTTCAGGTCAATTTAATGCAGCTGATCAGCCGGCCCGGCCGGTCTAATTCGAGGCTTCTAGATAAAATGAAGTTATTAGTAGAGTCGAAATCACTATCATTGCCCATCGAGCCGCCAAAACGGATGCAGTGGCCTTAAACGTTTCATTAAAAGGCCCCACCCTGCCGGCCACACCCCTCGACACGAGTTTAAAGGTGCAGCGAACCCAACCTCGGGCCACTTGCATTGCCAAAACTTCTTTACTTCTCACACAAATACACACTAACTCACACAGCCAATGATTAACGACACGCCAGGGGGCAGGGCTTTAGCGACATGCACCATCGCTCGCTAGGGGCCCAGAGTCGGATGGGCTTATGTAAGCCGAGTTAAAAGTAATAGACACCGGCGAGAGCTCTTTAATAACTGCAGTTAGTGGGGCATAAAGGCGCAGGGAAGCCTTAAATCGATATAAATACCGAGCGGTCGACACGCCAATAGAACAGATTCGATTGTGACTGCGGTTGTCAAACAATTTTTGATAACGAAATCAAAAAACAAAAACCCATAAGCCGACGGAAAATAGAAACTCAGTAAGCCCCCAGCGAGCGCATCAGAGAGTCAAAAAAAAATTGAAAAAGAAAAATCCGAAAATTGAAATACCAATTAAAAAACCATCGCTTATGCAGCATCGCACGAAGGACCGAGACGGGCGCGGCGATGCTGCGGCTGCTGTGGTTGTGTGTGTGTGGGGCGCGGGTGGTGTCGTTTTGTGGCTTTGTTTTTCGGCCGCGTTGACATTTGACGAAACAAAAGTGACAGTTGTGCACAAGTTGGAAGTCGTTGCCGAGCAATTTAAAAAAAAAAGGAAACAAGGAAACCGCCACGGCGACCATAAAAAAACCGCACAGAATAGAAAACTTGATGTGTACACACACATTTCTATATACATATAGAATTGTTTTTTATTTGGCCTGATGGCGACGGAAAGTGAGTGCGTGGGCATGTGACTGTCAAAATTAACACGACAATTGCACATTGTGACGAGGAGGACGACGACGACGACAACAACACCGGCACACGGGGCGATGGCAGGGCAACAATGCTGACGTCTCGGGCACATTTCCGTTTCCGTTTCCGCTTGCCATGGCGGTTAAAATTAATTCAGCGTACGCTGAGCTGGCAAGAAACAAATGATTTTTTTGTTCGGCTTCGAGAAGAATCAAAAGCCAGTCCCCCATACACACGCACACTCGCGCACACTTAGTGACTGTCATTGTCCAGCTGGCGCACGTGGCCATTGTCGGCGGGATCGGGCGGTGTTTTTTATGCGTTGCGTGGTTCACAATTCACAGCCAGGCTGTAGTACAAATTTTGTGCTGTTTTTACAGAACGAGCCGACGCCGCCACCGCCACCGCCCGAGGAGCTTGAAAATGGCTTTGAATGGCTTTTTTGCCCGCAATTGTCGCCGTCATCGCGGTCCAGCCGTTGCCGCCGCCTCAGCCGTCCTGTTAATCGTCTTGTCGCTGCTCAGCGAACCGGGGCCGGCGCAGGCGCAGCGTGACGAGAACGTAGGTTAATGAAGTGCAGCCCGGGCTGCCGCCGTTCACATTTGCTGGACCCCTTTTATGTTTGTAATTGCAGTTTCCCCCACCGTCTATACTGAAAATGGCCAAGCCGTTTCACGACATCTGCGTGGAGAAGACCGGCGTGACGGAGGGTGAGTGGCCAATGAATGTCAGCATTGCATTTGGCGTACGTTTTTGTTGCTTTCAGAGGCCATCAAGGAGTTTAGCGATGGCGAAATTCATGAGGACGAGAAGCTGAAGTGCTATATGAGTTGCTTCTTCCATGAAATCGACGTGGTCGACGACAATGGAGACGTGCATTTGGAGAAGCTTTTTACGACGGTGCCGCCGGTGATACGCGACAAACTGGTGGCGGCCTCCAAGGGCTGCGAGCATCCAGAGGGAGATACATTGTGCCACAAGGCTTGGTGGTTCCATCAGTGCTGGAAGAAGGCCGATCCCAAGGTGAGACTTCAGCCGTACGACAGACTTCATTGATTAATGGCCTTCTTTTTGCAGCATTACTTTTTGCCTTGAATGAAAACCTGACCACGGACTGTTGTTTTACTTATGCTTTATGTTTTTTATATACATAGTACTTGGTATTTGAGTTTGGGGTAGAAATAAAAGTAAAATTGGGTAAGCACCAAAGCAGCTGTCGGTTAAGTTGGCTCTGAGCGCTTTGCCAGCCAAGCGGGCGGTCGGTTGGTCGAGTTTTGCTTGCGCTAAAAAGTATGCAGCAAATAAAGCAAAGCGCAAATACCGCCGCCGGCGCTGGCACACGCAAATACACAAGAAAACCGCATTTACACACACGTACACAGCCACACCGCCACACCCACTCGCAAATACACACACTTACCAATATTTTGACATAAATTACGCGCTTTTAACGCGTGCCCAACTTGCCCGCCAGCTGTTTGTAAGCAGCCAGCCTGCCACTTTTCGCTGGCTGAGCAAGCAACTCGTCTCGGAGCGAGTGTGTGTGGGATTGGGTGTGTGGGGTGTGTGCCAGAGTATAAATAACAATTATGCGTAAAGTTTTCGAGCTTGTTGACAAGCATTTTACATGCCAAAATTTACATATGAGCCCCGTTTTTTCCCTGAATTTGATTCGGTTTCGTGTTTGAATTTCTTTGTTCTTAAAGCGCAAAAATTTAATATTTTCTGGCCAGCCGGTCGTTGGTCCGGCGGCAAGTGCCGCTAGGTCATTAGTTGGCCTAAAAATTTATTTTAAATGCCCCAATTGCCGGCCGTTTGTTGTTCCCATAAATCATCCCACGGCCCGCAGCGACCGCAAATTACGACCGGGGGAGGGCCGAGGCTCGCCTCGTTTTCCATTCAACCGACCAACCATTCAAACTGAATGAAATTTAATATTGAATGCCTCACGTAAAGGAGTTTCGATTACTTGAAGTTTCTCAAAAAAAGAAACTTTCAGCTTGTGGCCAGTTTAGCATAAAAATCGGTTTTAAATGCGCCCGCTTGATTAATTGCCCGCCCAGGTTACGTTCACACTTTGCAGCCATTAATTCTAATATTTATAAATTTTTTCCGCATATTTATTTATGCTGCCGACCAGCATCTTGCCCCTGGCCGCCTTCTCGGTAGTGTCGACAGGGTTTTATTGTTTCTTCGACGACTTGTTGCATGCAACAGGCCTTCATTTGGCTGCCTGCCGATGATTTATGTGGCAAGTTGGTTGCTCATTTTTTATGCGTATCGACCTCGGAGAAGTTGAGTAAAAAGTTTTGACCATCGAACGCTCGCCCCTCGAAATTGAAAGGCGCATTTTTCAATTGTATTTCCCGCGCTTCCTTCCGTTTTTTGTAATTGTCGGTGGATTAGTTGGGGAATTAAGTGCGTCATGGCGTTTTATTAGCAGCTGGCGATTTTCCGCCCGCCGTCATCATTATTCTCAACTTAATACTAATTTGATTCGCACATTCTTTTGGGGGCGCTTTTAAATTCGTATCTTCCCGGGCGGCTGGCTGGTTGGCGTCCGCTTTTTTGTGTTGCTCTTCCTGGCGTGTTTCTTTTCTTTGTCAGTCGGCCGTCTGCTAATTTGGTAAATTGAAAATTTTTTGACAGGCCTTCAATGAAGTGAAACTGGCGACACTTCACGCTGTGGTGCGTGTGCGCTTCATTGACGCCACTGACATTGGGCGATCGGCCATGCAACCGCCTTGGCCCCCCTCCCCCGTCTAAAAATGAATGGATTTCCACACGAACAGCTCCCCACGACTGCCCGGAGATGCTATCGTTATCGTTGATGATTTTTCGACGGCCTTTTTAAGGCAGTTTGGCAACCAATTAGCCGCTCGCCCAAATGCTGCCCCATTACGAACACGACCCCTATTGTGGCCAATAATGAGGAGCGAGGCTTATGGCCGCCAGGCATTTCCATCACACGTTTCAATTCCCTGCACTTGCAATTGATGCCTGGCCCGGGCAGGGCGACACAGTTGGCAGGCTGGCCCACAAATTAATGGAAGTTTAACTGTTCAATTGAAGATGACTGAGTTCTTTTTCGCCTCGCCGCGCCTCGCCTCCTTTTGATGGCGCTGTCGGCCCTTTCTTCCGCTTTTCCGGCGTTTTCTTCTTAAATAAGTACACCGAGTTCATTGTGCTCGGCCGGGCCGTGTCCCGCGGGCCACGCGCCCCGCTATTTAGGGTACTTTGTTCATTTTTCATTTCGTTGGATTTCCAGCTAACTTTTTTTTCTGTAAAATTTCATTTCTTTTTTTCTGGCGTTGCACACGAACTGCAAAATCAAAAGAACGTGAACCCGAACGGCCGAGGGGTCTGAGGGGTTTGCACTTATTTTACGCTCTATTGTTCGTTTTTGTTGGCCACGTCCAGCACACTCACTTTCGCAGTTGGCCGGCAAACTTGGCCGCTTCTCATTTCCTTGCCGCTTCGGTTCGAGGTACAGTCGCTCCTATTCATAAGTATTTTTTTTGGGTGGGCCGTTCTGGCCGAAAGAAAGTAATTCAAATGGAATTAAATTTTTCCTATGCTTGCCCGCGTTTACGGCAGCTCTCGGGGTTGGCCGGACTTTTGGCCGTATAATTAGCGTGTAGCGGCTACCAATTGCCGGTTTTATCTTCACCGTCGCGTTAGTCCGTTCCAGCTAACCCAATAAACAGCCAGCACTGACTGCAATGCGATTTGCATAAATTGACATTGAATGCAAATTTTTACAACGCCCGAAAAATACAAAAAAATTGTTTCCCCTGCAGACGACAGGACGTCTCAGTCGGAGCGCGAAAAATGCCAAGCTAAGCGTTAACAACAAACAAAAGTCGATAACGAAATAAGAGAACTTTTGTCGCTTCCTCCACCCATAAAAAAAAACAGACGAACAAAAATCAAATTAGTGAATGCGACGGGCAAAAGTGCAGCGGCTGCAATGACGGCGACGTCGGCCAGCGGACGACAGATCGTTCAGGGTAACTGAATTCCGGTAGCGACGGCCCTTGCCAGCCGTCAAAGGACGAAATGGAGCGTGGGTCTAGGCAGGGGAGAGGAAGGGCTGTGAGTCCATTCAATCGACGGCACCATCCACGGCCATTGGGGTAATTGCCGATGTAGCGCCGCGTGTGGCCGGGCGACGGAATTTTTTATTTTATTTTCTATCGATGGTTTTTTTAAAAATATTTTTCCGATTTTTTTTTGTGGGTTTTATTGCGTTACCGATTCAGATATTGGATCTGAAAAATGCAAGTTGATTGCGAATTCTGTAAAACATTCAAATCGAGCAAAAGTTCGAGCAAATCGACGCGCGGCCTTTGAATAGACCCTAAAAGGAGATTGGGTGGTTAATTCGGTTAAAGCGGGAGGGAAACCAATTTTCCAAAAACGTCAGAAACTTCAATAGAAAAATTTTAATTGAAGATCACAAAACGGAACACCGAAAAAGCCAAGCGATCTGTTATCCGGTCTGATGTCCGATTTTTCGTCTTAAAGTTGCTGTCGTTCTCTGGACATCTCTAGGCCCCGTTTGCCGTCAAGCCTTCGTCTCATTAAAAGTCGATAAACTAAATAAAAATCTTTACAATCTTTTTCAACTTTTTTTAGTTTGGCTTCGGTTCGTTGGGCTGGTTGGCGTTTTATTTCTGTTCATTTCAATTCATTTGACGGGCGTTGTTTGCTTTCGTTTTCTGGAATGAAACAAGCAGATTTTAATGACGTTAACAGCAGGAATTGCCGCAGCAGCAACAACAACAGCAGCAGCAACACTTTGAATTGTCAAATGGCTGTCAGCAATTAAGTCCACACAAAGACGAAGTTGCATGCAGCATTTAATAATTGCGCATACGCCACGTTGAGCCTCAATGGCTTGAAATTTGCAAGCGCGTGGCAGTTGAATGATATTTACCAGCCAGCAAAACACAAAGACCAAGAACATCAGCATCGAATATTTTGTGCTTTAATGAAACAATGAGAAGCCCTAACAACGGCCAACATACCGGCAACATTTCCGTGCAATAAACCAAAACAAAGGCAGCCCTCAGACAAGACGAGAACGTGGCTTAAAAATATTTTAGGTAAATTTTTTTGTAGTTTATTTTTTTCGTTCGTTTTGTTTCTTTTCTGCTTGTTTTTGTGTGGGCTTTGCCACACTGAATCACCGTAATAACAATAAGGAAGCAAAGGTTGTTGCTGGTGTAGTGGGTGGTCTTGGGTTGGCTTACCCTTTGGCTATCCATCTGGACAGAGTTGGGAAAATTAACCTGCATAGTTTATTTCTTTCCAGTTGCGGCTTTTGTTGTCGGCATTGTCTGGCTGACTGGTCGCCAGCTCTCAGTTCTCCAGTAGGTGCGCTCCGTGACCCGTTGGCATATGACACACACAACGCGGGACTTATCAACATTGTTGTCGTTCTGATTCACCTCACCTTGTCGTTCTGGTTGGCCCCTACCAGCCCACCAAAGAGCAATCACCCGCAGCTTTGACAATCCCGCAACTTTAGTGTGTATGCGTGTGTGTGGTGTGGATTATCTGTGTGTTTGTTTCTGTTTGATTGTTTGTTTGCATTTGTGCCGCTTGTTGCAATTGTATGCAAATTATGCTGCTCAGCTTTCGTGTTCTATGTAAATAAGGTGACAGTTAAATGCAAGGCACAAGTCGTCGGCGCTACTGCCCTGGTCATTACGGTGGGCCGGCCAGGGCGTCACAGAGGGTTTGTTACAGGTTTCCGAATTTGGCTAACAAGGCTCTGGGATCCGCTTGAGTATGCCTGTTGCTGTTCGGCATGTTAATGAATCAAAGGGAAAGTTGAGAAGCCTTTGGCGCGGTAATTCCATAGGAAACTTTTCGGGGTGCAGTTTCAAGAGGTTGTGAATTTGCGTAGATTTATTAGCCAAGAATGCAATTAAGCTCTACGCCAGAGATCGGTAATTAATCATTTGCATATCGAGAGAAAAGATCCGCTCAGAACGTAGGAAATTATATGTCCGCACCCAAAATAAATTGCTCCTTTCGTGCGAATATATGTAAGCGTTTGATTTTTGACACCTGCTTGAATTATGGCCACTCTGCCGGGAACCTGGCAATTGCCTTTGTCGTCCACTTTGAAGTTGTTTAGTTTTGCCCTCCCTTTCCCTCTTCATTACAACTACAGCCAAAAGTAAGTGCGAAGCAGCGGAAAGCCAAGGGAGAGGCAATGGAACCGGTACCGGGGCTGTCGGACGCTTCATGCCACAATTATATAAATGAAGTCGTAGCTGTTTGTGCAGCTGCCAACGCAAAAACATCGCAGTCACCTCGCCGGAGCCCTCTGCCCTCAGCCAGCGTCCTGCTCTCGTCGGTCGCCGGTCCTATGTGCGTGTGGCTGCGTCGGTGACTGCCACTGTATGTGTGTTGGACATAGTTCACCTGCTCTCGTCCTCGCCCACTGAATTCGCTACAAGTGGAGCACTGGCAGAAGTAGCGCCCGGGCAGCATGTGTGAGGCTTGTACGGCTGCTGTCGTGCGTGGCTGTGTGTGTGTGTGCATGTTTGCTGCGGAACAGGAAATGAGCACCTGCTGCTTATTTATATTTTCCGCTCACTTGAATGTAAAATTACATAATTTTTTTTTTGCACTCTCTTTCGCGCTGTTCCCTCCCTCACTCTACCATTCACTCGCTGGTGGCACTTGTGTAAGTGAGACTGGAAATTTTTATGTGAGAGCCGAAAGAAAAAAAAACCAAGTTTTTTTAGTGGCACATTTGAGTGCAAGCGAGAGAACGAAATGAAAACGGCAAAACGCAAAAATTAATGTTTGCATTTTTGTTTTCCGCTGCGAGTGTGCTACGCTTGCAGGAACAAAAACCTGTGTCATTTGTTGCTTTAATTGGAAATATTTATGAGAAATTCCTGCCAGCCGCCGGCCACCGCGGTAGTTTCGGGCCCTCGCCAAAGTATGCAACGGTTTTGGTTTTCGTTTACCCAAAATATGTTCTGCCTTCGGCAGTTGAATCCACAGCAATGCCATCGCCCGTTTTTAACGGCCACTTAACAAATCATAGATGAACTTACGGGTACAAACCAACATTGCCACCGCCACATGAAAGGGGTTGTATATTGTGCATTGACTGCAATAACGACAACAACAGGGATTACCATCATCGAGGCCCCCACAACAACCACTTCAATGGCTGGCAGAGCGGGAGGGGCCGAGGCAAAATGAAAAGTGAGTTGTCTATTTTATTTGGCGTGTCTAAAACAACAATGGGCTGTATTCATTTCGGTGAAGAGAATTTTGTCTTTGAATATAATTTATATCAATGATCGCAATTATTTTGAAATCTATTTTCAATTTAGGAGACGAATATGAGGCCGCCGACTCAAAGGAAACTTGGGATTCACTCAATCCAAACTTCTCTTTAGTTTTGCTTGATTTTCAAGGCAAATCCCTTCGAAATGGAAAGCCTCCGGCTATTGGGGCCACTGTGCAGAGTGCCAAAACCACAACAACAGTAACAGGAATTGCAACAAGAACAACAACAGCGGCAGCGGCGGTAAGTGGCAGAAATGTTGGTTAAATTTTTAATACGCTCGCGCGGTCAGTTCGGCCAAATGTTTTGTGCGCATAAATTGTTGCCGCTTTTGCGTTTAAGCCAACAATTTGTTTACTGGTCAGCTCACACTCACACCGAATTATGCGCTTGTTAATTGTAGTTGTCAGTACACACACAGGCGTAGAGTAGTTTGGGGTGTTGGCGTTTTTGGTGGGTCGGTTGCCGTTGCACATGATTGCGCTTATTGGTCAGCTGCATAATCAAATGTCCAACTTTTTTGGGGTTTACGTAGCGGGGCGACCACATAAAAGTTTAATTAGAAATTTCACAAGCTTTCAAAAGTGCAACTTTTGCATTTGCCTTGTAGCGGTCAGAGGGATAGCGGGAGGGGCGGAAGGGCAGCACCAGTAAACAGTCGGCAAACGGACATTTAGCCCAACAGTCGACGGGTTAGACGGGTCGGGTCGACATCACCAGCACATTTAGAATCTCAAGCGGCAACGAAGCCAGCTCGGCGTATGCGTAATTTGTGCCTGTGAACCCGTCTGCTGGTCTACTGGTCTCATTTGTGCGGCATTGGCATTGCCGGCTGAAGTTTCATATTCAGCAAAACTAATTTGTGCCCGTAATGAAACTACTTCAGTAACTTTTCAATGGATTTTTCTTTGCCGTGCAGCCCGACGCTTCATAATCAAGGCACCGACCGCCACCCACAGCCCGTCTGGGCGTGGCGTTGGCCTACCTGGGATGCTCATTAAAAATAACCCAATGCAAACAACCGGCGGGCGGTTGGTGGCCTGTAGGCTTAATATAATCCTCCATATGCAATTGAAGTCGACGCCGCCCACTTCGCGGGCTAACTCAATTTATGTTGCACCCGTAATTACTGAGCATCAGTCCAGAAACTTGAGTTTGAATTCCTCCTGGTCTAATTGTAGCCATCATAATTTAGTTAGTTTGGCATAGAAAATAGTCGAGGACGGGAGGACGGAGCGGCGGTGTTTCGAGTTCAAACCAAAATGAAGGCATCCAGTTTCAGGCAGCGTATCTTTTACACAATTAAAGGCATAAATTTCAATTAAAATTCTTGTGGGCCTCGGCCATTTGGCTCTTTAACTGATCTCACTGCTTAACGTTTCATTTAATTTTTAACCAAATTTACTCGGTCACATAAATCAATGCCGGCCGGGCGGCGGGTGGTCGCCTCTGGCCCAAGACATATGAATACTCAAGTGTGTGTCTGTCTGTCTGTCCATCTGGCGGGCGGTTGTGGCTCCTCCCAAGAGCAACAAAATGGGACAAATTTCCATTTCGAGGCAATGCCGCATAAATGGCACATAATTTACGATACGAACAACGGCAACAGCAATGGCGAGCGGAGGGTTAGCGGCAGCAACAGCTAACCAAACATGCAGGCAGCCACCAGCTATCCAAAAGCTGGTAACAATATTAGTTAGCAAGGGAAGCGGACCCAACAGCGCCTCTGCTGCCAACAACAAAAACACTGGAGTAAACTTTACATTGGGTTGCCTGTCGGTTGGCCGGTCGAAGGGGACGCGGCTTGGTGGGCGGCCGGGTGCTGCATCGTCTGGCAATGGCCGGCGTCAATGTGTGAAGTAATTAATTACAAAGCAACTGATGTGTATCTTTGTGTGTGTGTGTGTGTAGAGATGTATGTTTGGGTGTTGGATTATGACACATGATCGTATATTTTGTTGCACGCACAGTTGCCCATCACGCACCCACAGGTAATTCTAGATATCCACGGGTAGCCGTGTGCCTGGTCAACTGACGTTGTAGGTGCTCCTGTGTGTATTTTGGTAGGTAATCTGTAGCCAAAATTGAATTGATTTACACCTCGGGTGAGAAGACGAGACGCAGCCGAGTTCGTCTGAGCGCATTTCATTAATCAGATAAAGCGCTTTCCAAATGCATTCGAAGCGACCCACAAAGATACCCAAAGCAGGTAATTATGAAATACAACGAACAATTCAATATGTTTCCGATAAATTAGATAACAATTCTGAAGTATAATGAACAAGAGCGCATCTTTAATTGGGCGCAAATTTATTGTATTTTTGGATTGACAGGTTTACTTTTCCAGCTAACCAATTAATTTAGTTCTTGGGAATTTATTCAAAGATCTTGCCCGTGGATTGGCTAGAAGGATAATAAAGCCTCCTATTTTCAACGTAGTGAAACCAATCTCAAACGGACTTAGTAACTTACAAGTGAATGCTCTTTTAAACCATTTAAATATTATATAATTCACTAGAATTCACTGCCATTGCCAACCAAATAACCGTCCATTGACCATTTGGCCGGTCTAAGGCAATTTTTTTTGTTTACTTTCTTGGGTAGGAAATCACAGATTATCCTTAATTTTTTAAGCTTTTTTTCCTGACTTTAAGCTATTTTAGGGAATTGCTTATATTCGCCGTTGGTGGAAACTTCAAACGGCCGTCGAGTACGTTTTTTTCAGCACTCTGAGCAAACCGACCTTTCCTGCTAATTGTGATTTTGAAATTTACCTAAGAGCCGTTGTGTGGAGATTTCGATTTAAAATTCCCACAATTTGGCTAAGGATTTGGGCGCCAAATTTATGAAAGCCACGCACGACATGTGATGTGCGGGCATAAATAAAACGCCCTTCCGAAAACCAAAAGAAATAAAAACACCCAAAAAATGTATACAAATGCGTGCGCTGGTGGAAGGCAGTCGGGGGCTCATTTAAATTAATCACAGTAAAAGTGAATTGCCCAAAACATTGTTATATGCCGTGCATGGACCCGTGGGAATAGCAAAATCGTCGTCGTCGTCACAGCGACAAACAAACAAAAATCTGAAAATGCGACGCTGGCCGTGCCCGTGACGAAACCAAAGCTGTCACTGCGAGAAAGCCCACCGAGTGGGTGATGTAGTTCATGCATGCCTGCCCCCGAAGCCTATGGGTGTGCGTAGGTGTGGGTGTGTGTGTGGGTGGGTGCGTGCGGTTGCTCAAATTAAAACAAAGTGTCGTGCGTTTGATGAAAATGTAACGCATTGTGGCCCAGAGCCCAGCCGTCCCCGCCGACACACATAAATGCTAATTGGCTTAAATGTGTGTGGCGGTGTGTGTGTGAGTGTGTCGCAGTGCCCCACTCGCCATGTCAGGTGTTCAAACTTAAACATTTTATAGTTGTTGGTTAATTGTCAAAGCGGCCGAAAGGCAGGGAGCAACTCCCTGTCGGTTTATACATTTGATGACTTAATTATTTGACGGCCGGCAGTTGGAAATTTAAAGGTCGATGGTTGGCCGGTCGGTCGGTTGGTCGGCTGGGATACATCAACTTGATTGCCCATAAATGCAGGTCAACGGAACAATAGCTGAATGGCCAGCGGCCAGCTGCTCGTCCTTGTTGATTAGCCAGCCGGTTGCTTCCTACGTGATCCCCTTTTCGCTCGGCCAGGCCAACTAAAGCGGAATCGCATGCACACCACAGCATCGACAGACGGCAACTGGCAACTGGACAAAAATACATAAAAAACGCCAGCTTCAAATTGCTTGAGGGGGAAATTGAAAACAAGTGAAATAAAGCGATTTGGCGTAACATTTGCGCGTACGCGTGCGTTTTTCTTTTCTGCTTTTCTTCTCCGTTGTGTTGGTAGGTTGGTTGGTTGGCGGAGATGCTGCTTCTTCTTTTTACCGCCTTTTGTATCCACAATTCTATGCCATTTTATGTTTATTTGCCTTCACTCCATTACGACTTTATGCTCTTTAGCAGACAATCAACTTTGTTGTTGCCCTCGAGGGCGGCCAGAGTGGAGCGGGCGCATTGCGGACAATGCCCGTGAAAAAATGCAAATTACGAGTGGGTGGCCGTCCAACTTTTGAGTAGGCGAACGACTGCTTGGTTGCCTGTCAGTTTAGCCTGTTTGAATGAGTGATTGTTGCTGGTGCCTGTGCCGGGGCTCTGAGGGAGGCTTACGCATTTTAAGCTACGTGTTCGCCAATGATAAATAGAAATTGTAGCCCCAAAAGCCGCATTAAATGGCCACACTGGCGGGTGCGGCAGGCGAAGAGAGCCTATGAAATAATTTATGCAAATTAATTTACTCATAAAGAAAAAATAAAAATAATACGAGGCATATGAACTCGCTGGCAGCAAATGTCGCCATTTGATGAGACTACGATTTCCTTCATGGCACAAGAATTTTTCAAAAAAACCAGGACAATTTTCACGCTCTCCACCAAACGACCGGCGAGTCAAAGGCGACGCCTCGCCTCCTCCAAGTATGCACATAAATATATAGTGCCCTCTCCAAAGTAGACTCATTTATATGGCTTTATGCGCAATTTCAGGCGCTGACATTTATGATGTATTGTTGTGTGTATGGCGCACGATACGAGCGAGTGTGCGAGTGTGTGTGTCCATGACGACTGAGTGACTGACTGGCGACGGACCAGCGACATCTTTGGGAGCAGGCCCGGCGGCCATAGTCGGCGAGGCCAGACGATATTCCTGGCTCACAGGACTCGTCTGCTTTTGCTGTCAGAAATTATTTTATTAATAGGCCCTGCCTATTGTGTCTGGTTGGTCGGCATATTAAATTCCTCAAAATGTAAAAAAAAAAACGAAACAAAATTTTCTACTCTAAAGTAAAATAAAAATAAAAACCAAAAAAAGTCCTAAACACGCAGTTGCCAGCCGGAGAATCGACGGATGCTTTGGGTGCGAAAAATCTTTCAAAATGCCTGCTAAAAACTCACCGAAGTCGGGGCGCACGAGGAGCAAGGCCAACAAGGATACCAAAGGCACCAAGGATACTCCGAGCACCAAAGACACCAAAACCCCGAAGAACCCAAAGCAGCCACCACCGCGCCAGCCGCGTCCCCAACTGCCCAACCAACACGATCGAGTGAGTTTAATCTCCGAAAATATCATTCAGCTCAACTCAAATTTCTTCCTTCCTTAACTAAGATATGGAAAATCATGAAAATGTAGCCAAGTTGATCGGCGCCCCGACTTGCCAACCTCAGTTCCCGTTTCCCTCCTGCGAGGTTGGGCAATAAACCGGCAACACTCGTAAAATCCACACGCAGAAAGACCATGAAGCATTTTATTCCCTGATTTATATGCAAATATTTCGATTCGTTAAATACAAAATGCCGTCCAATTGAATTTCCTTTTCTCCGTCGCGCTGACAAAAGAGAAAATGTCCTCAACCGACTCTTATACTCCCGGCGTGAGCACTGGAAAGTCCGGCAGGACGCATGAGCGGCCGTTTAAGGGAGTTTCGAGGATATTTTCTCTTTGTTATTTTATTAGGCTTCCGTAGAATGTGTCTTAGTGTGTCAGAGTCGGGATTATGACTCCAAATTAAGTCTAAGGGCGCCTCAAAAAGATTCGCAGAAGCGACAGGAAAAAGAATTTTCAAAAGGGAAGCAAATTTTTTTTCTGTAGGGAAAAGAATTCTTCCACAGCTCCTTACCGGCTTTAGAGAAGCTCTGTATCTTTATTTGCTGCCGATTGATCCAGTGATACTTAAAAACAAACACCGAATTCCTTTGCCCCAAACAAAGCAGCTAAAATAAAAGCGGTTGGGATAGGCCTACTTCTGGCCTCAAGCACCATCAAGTCAATGCAATTTAAACCAAAACAAACTCAAAGCCCACACAAAGAGACACGGAGAGAGAGAGGGAAAGGCGGCGAGCAGGAGAAGGAGAGAAGGTCGGCCCAGTCAGTCGGTCGGCCGGAGAGAAAAGCCAACGAATTTTTACTTTCATTCGTAATTGAGTGAAAACGACGATTCCCACCGACCGACGGCCACGACCGAAAATATCCCAGGAAGAGCGAAAAGCCGAGACACACACAGACACGCGACACGCATAAGGGAGCACTCACGAAGCAGCATCGACCGACGGCAGGACATTTGGGGCGGTCGTGCGACTTTTTGCCAGCACCGCTGCTCAGTTTCGTATTCGTGTCGGAACGTAGCGCTACAAGGTGCTGAAGGATACGCACAGCGAACGCTAAACACAAACAACATATCCCTCAAAAAGCCTTCTCACACAATTCAAACTCCAAAGGACGACGCCGAGTGCGATTTGCGAGTGTCTGCGTGAATCCGGCGAAGCTGCTCGTCGTTCATTAGTTGTTTCGATTGGCGTGCCAGCTTTTTAAACGGACGTCGGCAGCCAAAAATCCATAATTTATATTAATTGAGAAGCAAAAATAAATAAAATCAAAGTGGTGAATTATTTAAATGCCCAGCCCAGCCAGCCAGTCGATCGAGCTAAAAATAACAAACGAAAACGAAACCGCCAATTGACGGGGCAATTGCCCTACACTCGCCACGTTGTGTTCCTCGTGTTCGCGCTATTGGATGACTTTATTAAAATTTTAAAACCGCGTCGAAATCGCGTCGAGCCCGCCGCGTCCTTCCAACCGCAAACGTGCGTCGTCCGGTCAACCCAATCGCCGCGTTGGTAAGGAGACGCGCGCGTGTTCAACTTGTTTTTTGTATATATTTTTTAACACATTGTTTGTGTACTTTCTCATAAATATTTTTGTCCGACGCCGTTCTTCCTGCCTTGTCGTTGGCAATTTTTACATTAACGCCCAACTGCCCGGCCGGCGCAGCAACCTGAGGTCCTTCTTGTTGCGTGGCGTTTTTTATCGTCGCTGCGAACGCCGCTGACCCCGTTGCCCAACCACCCAGCCATCGGCCATGAATGCAAATGCAACTGCAACTGCAATTTAATTAAATATTTTTCCATATGCCCGGTAAATCCTAGCTTAACATATCGCTCAACGCCCACGCGACAACCAACAGCCGTCAGCCGACAGGCAACAGTCAGCCGGCAATTGGGCCAATTTGCCGCATGAAGACGACTGGCCGCCGACCAGCCGCGCTGGCTTAACGAATTTGTAATAAATAACAACTCCTGTGCAAAGTGTAATCGTCGTTGTTTATCGATAATTCCCCCCAACCAATGCTGCCAAGGCTTAAAAACTCCGCCATTTTAATCACTCATTAATGAAGTGCTCATGTAAGTTTCATAATTATTCACTTGCCCACCTCCCCGCATTTTGTTTACTACTCGTTTATTTTTTTTTGCTTGGCTATCATGTGACTGGGATGATGGTTGGCATTTATGACCTGGCTTCATTTTAATGGCAGTTAAATCAGTCGACAGCCCGGGCCAACTCACAATTATTCATAGCGCCTGTAAAGTGAGCAGCTTAACTGGGCACAAACAAAAGCTGCATTGGGACGAGACATTTTGTTTAATTGCCAACTGCCAAGGACAATGGTGTCGCGGGTAAAAAAAATCGGGGATCTGAACGGAGGAGCGAGTTAATTACACGGCTTGTCACTTGAAAAGAATTACGAGCGGGGCTCTTAAATTGCAGATCAAAGGTTGAGTGAGCGATTTTTTGGCACCCACTCAAACCATAAGGTTTCCCACAGCCACAGATATTTTTTTCACTTAAAAGAAAAACAGGCAGATATAAATTTCTTTTTCAATTACAATTCCTATAAGCCTTCCTTTTATCCCCCCAGCATTGATCCGAATTGCCAGACTTTCCTCAAGAGAACTGCCTAAAAAATTGAATTCAATGAATTCTAAAAGTTTGTATTCCTGTGAAAATCCATCTAGAAAAAAGGAAAATCATTTAACCAAATTCAATTGAAAAACTCAACCAAAAAGGCTGACCAATAAAACAATTCAAAGCTAATCATGTTGAGAATTCGTTATGCATACCAAAACAATTGAACTCAATTTGAATATTTTAGGAAATTTTAATTCACTGGAATTGCGAATGAAATGTCCAAGAAAAATTCATGGACACTTAAGCAACTCGAATCTGCAGCTGAAAAAACTTCAGACTGGCATTTAATTCACTTAGCCAAGGGTGAAATCAAATATTTAATATTTTTTCTCATGTGTGCGAAATGCAATTTTTGTTCGTAATTCTCAAATAATAACACTCCACGCCAGAAAAATAAAAAATAACCTAGAAATAAAAGAACGTGCATCTTCTGTTTTCAATCTGTCTTAAATTTAAAGAAGTTTCAAGCGTCTGCCTGTCGAGATGGGCGGGCGGGGAAAGGGAGAATCTGTTAGGGACACACAACCAGGCATAAAATTCTTTCATTTACAACCGACTAGGTCGTCTGCCAAATTCGGAAGATTTAAACCGGCCAGGCTGGAGGAACGAGCATGTCAGTAAGCTTATTTATAACATCCTAAGGGGGTCCGTCGAGCGGGTCCTGGTGGCACTTAACTAAGCACACACATTCCGCATTCAACCTGAGGCCGAGGAGGCAATCATACCTTCTATGATATTTAAATGCACCGGTCGCTCTCTCTGCGGAGTCCTGGCTGGCAGGCCGCCTGCCGAGCCCTGTCTGGTCGGGCGGGGTGGCCGGGCCTGTGTATGTGTCGTCGAGTACATTGCCAAAAGTAACACTCGAAAGTGGAGTGGCTCATTCCAGTGCACTGCTCAGTGTAGTGGGTTGTAGGCTTATCTGAAGGATTCTGATTGCCTGCCCCTTGCCACCCACTGAGAGGGCGAAGGAAATCATTTAAAACTATTTTTCCTGGCTGCCGAGGGTAGCAAACACAACACTTCGACCAGAGACATCAGACGACACACAACAGATGCCAAAACAACAACCTTTTCGTAGGGCCATGCCACACAGAGCCAAGGACCAACATCCAGCTGCCGGCAGGATGTGCGCGCACAGCACGCATGAAAGCTACTCAAGCCAGGGCTTGGCAGAGGTAGAATAAAATGTAAATGGCATATAAAACTTAACGCACAGATTCCTCCGACCAAAACTGGTCCATTTGTTTTGGACTTTCATGTTTATGTGGCTCAACATCTCTCGACTGTTGTATCATAACAAGGACAACAGAGTCGAGAGAGAGAGCGAGAGAGGGACGGGCAACGGCCAGGCCAACGCGTATCACATCTCCCCCAAGACCAGCACAACAGCTGCACAAATTGATCCATCGTCCATGGCATTTTAACTTGTTTCCATTCGGAGAATGGAATCTTCGTTCTATAAACAATTCCCAACTTGATGCCAACGTCATCATTCATCCAAAAGTCACCCTAGATATCCATAACTTTAAGATTGGCCGATGTGACTTTGTTGAACTGTTGCAGGGCCGGCCGCCTGCCTGGACGTCGGTCGTCGGCTGAGCTCCTGTCGTCCAGCTCAAATTGCGAGAGTTTCCTTTGGGTGGTGGCATTTGTTTTGCTTATTTCTGCGTATTTGTTGCTTGTTTACAGTTGTCAAAATTTATTACTACTGCCAATGCAAAAAAACGACGATAGCAAACCGAAATGAAAACTTTCTATGGCAGTTGCAACAACTTTTCCCTTTTCGGACTAAAGCTGCTTTATTTTCCTTTTTTTCGCTGGGGTTTTCTTCTTCTATTTGGCGTAGTTGATGTCCTGACCGTTGCCGAGTTTTGTGGCCTTTGTCATAAAGATTGAAAGCATAAAAATGTTATTGCCCGATAGTTGTAGTGGCTTATGCTGATTTGTGTTGACCCAGAGCCATGGCAGGTTTTCGGGATCAGCGCGATGGTCATCACTGAATGGGGACTGAGATGCCAGTGGGTTTTATGGTCTTAGGGCGGTCTTAAGTACGCAACTGAAGAGACTTCGACGAGAGGTCGTAAAAATTGACAGAAATCAGATGAATTTCGAGCCCATGGGACAAACAGGCTTACAGTCAATTCCTTGGCAGAAAGTCAAAGAACTAAAGCCGTTAGATTAATGCCCACTTTAAAGGCAATTTGAGGAAGCTTCCTGCCTTCATCAAAATGTGACGTGTGATAGTTAAACCTTCATCACAAAGTAACCGACTGGAATGGCTCATTAGCATTTCCCATAATTAGACGAAGAGCATTAGAGGAGCGGCAAAGGCAACAACTGCTGGCAGCTTCTAAACCTTTCATGGCAAAGTTTGCTCAAAGTTTTAACTTTTATCTGTTGTTTATCAGCAAATTTGATGTGAGTTTTGTTTACCTATTTTAATGAGAACGAAAAATGCCCATGCTAAAAAAAAGAAGAGGCGACTGGCAAAAGCACTAAAAACACCGAACGTTAAAGCGAAATGAACACACACACAAGCTGGAAAAGCCGTGCCGAAAACCCGGGGGAAACCAGGTCAAAGTAAACAAAATGAAATAGACGACGAAAATTTATGCAAAACTCAAAAAACCTTCCGAAAGTACAACGGAATAAATGGCAAGCGGCTCGGATCGGATCGACTCGTCCTGTCGCGAAGTGCAAGGGAACACAATACAACCAGCGATGGCTAGCGAAAAAGAGAAAGCAGTAAAACAAGAGGATGAGCGAAAGAGAGGAAAAGTCAGTGTGTGTGTGGAAATGGCGTGTATTGTATCAAATTTAAATGCACAACAGAAAAATAATGAATTCTTTTGTTTGTATTAGCGGCTGCCATCGCTGCTTTTCGTGTTGTTATTATTGTAGGCTCGGAAAAATAAAAACAAAACACTGTGCCGCACAATGTTGGCTGTAAAAACAGTAGCCGCCGAAATACAAAACAAAAATTTCTTTTTTAATGCGAAGCAAAGAATCTAAATGGAAATTTAGCTCATATGTGAAAAAAAACTTCTGGACTATGCAACTGATTTAAAAAATGGATCAAACGGATCAAAAGGCAAAGAAGTTGATTTGCGGAAATCCATTAAATAAAACATATCATCGGTCAAAATTCCACTGGCTTCCCCGGACAATGGTGTAATGTAAATCATGAAACCGACAAAGTTGCTAGGAATTCTTTATGTTTGATAAGTCGTTCCTGTTAATTTTACAAATTCCCCTTATGAAGTGGGTTAAGAGCACTTGGAAAATCCTAAGTGCTTTGCACTTGCAATTTGAGCAATTTCCAAGAGTGTTGCCTACTTTTTAGGGCGGGCTAAAGGCACACGAACTTCATGAAGGTTTGCGTGTTGCTTTAACATTTTGATGAGTCTGCCACACACACACACGCCCAAAGGGAATTGCAACGAGCTGCCACTCCTTCGAATTGACTGGGCAAATACAAGAAAAATGTAAATAATGCACAGCAAACATTTCATTTAAACAATCAGAGCCAATAATCTGTAAACAGCAGTGAAAAGGGTTTTTTTCTTTATAACAACCAACAGCCAGCAAACAAAAGACACTACAACGATGAGCACAGCACGCCCACAATCACACAGACAATCCTCCTTATTTCTTTACACCCACACACACGCTTTTAAACCCATCAAGCACACGATTTGGAGGCTTCACTTGGCCGCGTATGGGCACGTTTTTTGGGGCGACCAGGTGGAAACGGCGGCGGTAAAGGGTAGACGGCTAAATGGAACTCGGTCGGTGTCTCTGTGGGCGGTGAAAATCTACTAGCCGTGAAAATGTTTTATTCAACGGCAACAAACCAACCTAAATAGACGGGGAAAACTGTCACTTGCCTCGCCTCGTCTGCTAGAAGTTAGCGGATTTTACATCGTGCGAAATGTGAATAAACTAAAAATAAATAAGCTTAAAGCTTTCCCAGAATGTCTCCGGAGTTGCATGGGCGAGGCGACGGCTGCTTCCTCGAGCTAAGTGCTTTCCACATTTGGCTGGCTGACTCTAGTAAAATATTTATGCTAATTATAACACACACACACTCGCACATATGGCGTCGACAGTGTGACTTAGACTAAATTCTCCAGAAACATTTGGGAGGGCCTGAATTGGATTTAAAATGAGACCTGCACGTTTGCTTGCCAAGACGACCGCCCTGCCGAAGTGCTTTCAGCAGGCCAAGCAAATGAAATTAATTTTGCTTCATTAGAGCCTCGCCAGCCTGAGAGCGGCAACCACATGAGCCACAAGCCTTTCCCGCCTGCCTCCCCATAAGCCCGGCGAGTTCGGCATAAGGAAGTGCAGAAATTGACAAACAAGTTCTCCTTTTTTCGGGCGGAAAGAGCTTGCTTAACACCAAGACGAGCATATGCACACGCCCAGCCCATGTGTGTGTGCCTTATGACTACATCAAAATGCTCAAGTAATTATTAAGTGCTGTTCTTTGCGGTGTAGCATGCAAGTTGCCAGGCACTTTTTGTTGTTGGCTCTCTTTGCGGTTGTCTCAGTATACAAGGAACTTGTGGCTTTTTGCCACTCTCTTGGCTTGGTTTCTTTATTTTTTTTAGCTTCTTGTTAGCCCGTTGGCTGTTGCCAGGCATCGGAGCGTATGCTTGATATTTTTGAGGGGGCGCCAAGAGCCAAAACGCAGCGGAGCTTCAAGGGCAGGCCGAACAACAAACTTGACTTGGGCTTACCCCTCCAGACACATTGTCAACAAACTTGAGGGATTATCAAAGTCAAGCCAACACCAGGAGCATCTTGAAATCCCTGCACACAGGCAGCCAGCCTGCAAATTCCCTACGAAAAAGAACTGTGCATAAACTAAGCCAGGATGGCCCATTTGTGAATATGCGTTTATGGCAGGAAACAATTAGCAAGATTAAAATCAGACCAACGATCGGCAGAACGAAGCTTAAATGCTCTTTCTATGGAGATAAATCGGCTTAAAAATCCACCCAATCAGCTTGTGAAGATTTAATTTTCCTTTAACTTATCAATTACAAAACTGTTTACAAAATTGCTGGCAGATTCCTGAAAACTTTAAGCAGTAAACCCAGTTTAGCAATTGCCATTTCCAGACCCACAGTGCGTCCTTAGCCGGCGGCCGTTTTATGGAAAATGTAAATTTAATTTGGTTAATTTATTTGAAGTCATAAATTGGCTGCAAAGTCACCTGGCCACACGAACAGGCAGCTCAAAAAAACCCACACAGCTAGAAACTCCCTCTAAACTTACGTGTGTGTTTGTGGTGTGTGCGGGAGTATCATTTGCACGGCTGTCGGTTGGCTGGTTGGTAAAATTAGTGCTCGTTTTAATTGAGTTTGTTAATATTTCAGTAATGGCTGCTAGCAGTCGCCAGACGGCAGACGCCCGACGCTCGACGGCAGTCAGACGGTCAATTTTATAACTGCACTCGAAACAGCCTCTAATGTCTGCCTTTGTACGTGTGTGTGTGTGTGGGTGTGTTCGTGAGTAAAACTAATTAACTAGTTTTGAATTCCATTCGTTTCATTTGGCAACGAACAACTGCTGACACGGTCTGCTGGCATTCAGATTTGCTATTTCGCTTTGCAGAATTTTGATTAATTTTATACTGTAAATATTTATGCCATTTTATTATTATGCCAGCGGGGCTATCGGACAGCCCGACTGGACGTCAAAAAGCATTTAGCTGAGCGCCAACACAAATGAAAGCAGATCGCGGGCGCTACGGCAGGGCAGAGGCTGCGGCAGCCCTTTAATGTTTCCGGGTCAGTCACAGCAGTCATTTCCCTAAAGCCCGTTGGCCTCTTTGTTGATGACGACGACACTGCCAGACGGACGGGACGCACACACACTGCCTGACAGACCAACAACCGAATGCCGACGGCTGCGCTTTTGCCGTGCACGCCAGACAAAGAGTCTGTGCGACCCGCGCCCGTCTGATGTCCTGCGTCGCTGTCCTTTGCCGGAGCAGCGCCTGTCGTTGTTGCTGTGCACTTAAGCGACTGCTGAGCTGCAACTAGAGCCGCTTCAGCCACACCTACAATACCAAGGGAGCGGCCAGTCCAGCCAGCCCAGCACCAGCAGCGTCCGCCATCGGCCTGTTGACAAATAAGCACAAGCAGCCATTACACCCCTGCGCCTTGCCTTCGTTGCGCTACCACGCGCTGTCGTGCCTGCATATTGCAGACAAATTGAGCAGGACATTGAATTGTCAGAGGCTGCCAGCCGACCTCCGTCCTCGCCCACGCCCACGCCCGACCCTTGGCAGCCCGGGCCATGCGGCGGCAGTCAGGGCGGCGGGCCAGCCTTCTATACAGTCGGTTGATTATATTGTTGACGTTGATGTTGATGGAGCCTGATTTGGATTTTCATTTTTATTGCATTATACTTTAAAACTATTAGCGGCAGTCGCTGGCCGTTAGCCATTTCTGCCGAGGCGCCGGCTCTGCCGGTCAAGGCGTGCGGATGTGCAGTGGGAAGCTGATTATGAGCAAGCTGATTTAATTTAACACTTACTCGGACTATTAACTGATTTGCGCCATTAGCGGAAGTCCAGAGACGCTCAGCCGGCTGACAGTTGACGGCACTCAAAGAAGGCCGAAGAGACTGGCAACTTGAAGGAGCTTTGGACTCAAATTAAATCTGTAAATTTACTTAAATATTGTAAAGCATTTTAACAAGCATTCCATTAATTTATCTTATATTTTAATTAATTTAATAAACTCATTTCCCCTATGCAATCCTCCCACAAATAAGCTTAAGTTTTGAGCTGACTAACTCTCCTTTCCATGAGGAGATAAGAACAACAAAAACCCCTCGAAAAGGCAGCAACAACAACAAAACACTCGTTAACATGCATTATTCGTGTTTATAAATCTAACAAGCTAGAAAATAATAGACGGCCAGCGAATAGACAAATAGCAGTTGGCCCAGAAATCGAGTGGGCTGCCTAGCTGCTAGGGAAATTGTTGAGCAGATTAAAGCCAGAATCTCGATAAGGAAAATTTATTAATCCCATCAACGACAACAATAACAATAAAATGTAAACAAACGGCCCTCGGCCAGCTCAACCAAATTCGCCGGCCAACAAATCGCTCCTCCCCACTGCCACAGGGTTAAGGATATCTCTAGAAGGTGTTGGCTGACATTTGGTGAGTTGATTTTGACTGTTTTGGCCAGTCAGCCAGCCAGCCAGCAGCTGTCATTGATACAAATCAAAATCAGGCATTTGAGAATTTTATTGCCGCTGGCCAAAGACGCTCGGGCTTTATAAATTGCGCCCGACAAAAGGCTTACCGACAGGCCGTTTGTCATTAACAATGGGCCTTTCGAGCCGCCCGAACAAAGTGACGATTCAAGTGTGGCCTAATCAAAAGGCCCGACCCGTCAGACAGGACGCCTATCCACCCCCATCGACCGCCCCGTCCGACAGGCCAACAAACATATCTTTTTATGGTTTTTAGGTGGCTCTATAGTGGCGCTGGTTTCATGTTTATTGAAAATTTATATGTATTTTTTTTTTTTTGTTACCGAAGACCGCCGGCTGCCCCCCGTTCAATGAGCGGCGGACACGCAATGTGGGTGCTGCTCATCGGCAAACGCCATCGGATTTCCTTTCATTGTCGGCGCTGCCGCTGTTGTTGTTGTTTGCTTTAGATTTTCATACCTACTTAAAGTGCGGCTGGTGGAACCGCCGCCGCCGCCACCGCCGCATTGAGTTGTCTGCAATAACTCAATTGGCTGTGTGTGTGTAGATCGATAGCGTTTGATAAGTCAACAGAGAGAACGGTTCATCGGCTTGCTCCACAAAATGCCCACCTATCCCGCGACCCCATTGGACTGACTGTCTGGTGGGTGTGTAAATTTATACACCGCCTAATGGGCGCTCCAATTTCGCAGTCGTCGCGGTTGTTGGCCGTTTTGTCGAACTGTTTATGAGCCCAGTTAGCCGGCTGCCCCCTGACCCAGTCAAACTGATTGCCGACCATTGAAAAACAGTGGGTGTAAACTAATACGCCGGCCGACATGTATAATTGCAGGTCTGGGGATTGGCTGATTGAACTATAAACAAATCGTGGTGATTTTTCCGCCCTCGGTGGGGTACCATCCGGCCAATTAGTGCACTGCTGCTGATCAAATTAGCTGGCTAAAAATTGCAGCTCCCAATAAATTGCGAGAATCGATAATTTTTATTTTTTCCTCGGCTGTTTGCGGTTGATCCTTTTAGCTGGCCAATCAATCATGTGGACGGAACGGTCGGAGGGGAAAACGAAGTTGTAATTAAACTTCCATCGCATGGGGAAAGGTAAACTCATCAACACACACACACACACACACACACACATGCACACAGAGTTTTCTGTGACCCCCAAGGGAAAGGTCAACAACTTCCAGTTGCCATAACTTTAAGCTTTTCATCTTTGCCAACCGGCCGGCTTGGGGCGGAGGGATGACACCAAAAAGCTGCCTTAAGTTTTTGAGGGGCACCTTCGGGCGGTGCTTTGGCGCTCTCGCGCCTCCAATCAAAATAATTTAGTTACCACCCAACGCGCCGCTGTTCGGGTGGCAACTTTAAAACTTTGCCAACAGTTCGACACACCCCCACACCTGGTGATCTGGATTGCATGTTGGCGTTGGCGTTGATTTTCCATAACCCTCAGCGACATTTTCGACGTTGCATTATTGCAACAGTTGATCAAAGTTGGCCGCCAGAAGGAGGTATCAATACAAAAGCCAAGCATTCCCTCGCTTCGAGTCTTAGTCCCAGGAGCCGGGTCTTTGCGGTTGCGGGGGCATCGCGTCAGTCAGTTGTCGGTAATGTAGATGTAAATGCTGCCCGGTCAACGGCCAACCAGCCAGCTAACCACCCACTGTTGGCGTTTGGTTCTATGAAGCAGCCCGTTGGGTATTTGCGCTCGGGCAAACTTTGGGCTGCCGTCTGCCTGGTATATGAGACGTCCTTACGGGCATAAACAGCAGCGGCGACGGCTACGGCAACGGCCACGATGACGCTGCCGATCCTGTGTGTCTGCCCAGGCTTTGGTAGGAAAAAAGTTTTCGCTTTCGATTTGCTGCCGTGCCAGGCCGTGGCCAAAACGCAAATTGTTCAAAGTTTTCACTAAAGTCGTTGATTTCATAGCTGAGAGGTGAGCTCAACTCGTTCACAAAGTCTGCACAAAAGTAGTTCGGCAACGCCAGGCGCCCTGAGGTCAGCCAGCACCAAGACCAGCACCAGGACCAGGACCAGGACCAATGCGGTCGGCACGTAATTGAGTAAAGTTGCTGCGGTGCAAATGCGAACGAACCACTTGAAAGCTACGCCAAATGTTTCGATAGATTGTTGGATATTTCAGGCCCCTTCGGGAGTTGGTTGGCTCTGCGGCTGCGGCTGCCTTCAAAATTATTTTGTAGGCAAAAGTCGTTGCAATCGTTGAAATTTCCACAGCCCCAATTTTCCACCCGTAACGCGACAATGAAAACTAACAATAATTCCATGCAGCTGCGACTCACCAAAACTCAAATGATTTCCTCAGCCAGACCAGTGGCTGTCGTGGTCCCAGTCCCAGTCCCAGGATCCATTCTCCTGAGTATTGCGATGGGCTCTGCAAATAAACTCAAACACTCGCTCCCCATCGACGTACTCGGGGGCATTTTAATTGTTCGTCTGGGCGCCTGTCCGTGTGTGTGCGGTGGCTCTCTACGTGTGAGTGTATTTTGATTGTTTTCTTTTGTGCGTGTATTGGTGTGTATGTGTGTGCCGTTTCATACAATGGCTTCCGGTTTGATTCGTTTCGCTTCGGTTTGGTGTACTTTTTTTTTCTTTTTCGCTGCAACCGCTGGCGCTTCAATTTATGACATTTTGACAGCAGTTTTTGCTGTTGTTGTTGTTGTTAGTCCTGGAAAATCACAAAGTTGCCCTCCTGAGTAATTGCACAGCTTTTCCGCACTTACGTACGCGTGCAATTTGACGGCGGCTCCGAGCTGACGACCGAACATTTTTATGAATATTCGATTGGCAATAAATTTAGTCGGCGGATTTTATTAGAAATCGTAAGCTTAAAGGATTAAGTCCTTTCTGTAATAACGCTATATTTTGAGATTTTTATAATACATTTTTTAGTTTTATAATCGCTGCAGCAGATTAGAGTGAAACTGCATGGCTTCCAATTAATCGGATAATAAAAATAAAGGCTTAAATTTTCTTACTTTTGTAAATTGGAATTTGACCGATTTAAAATTCGTTTAAAGTCTTTAAAAAAACACAAAGAACCTTCAAAAAGCTTATACGATTTTCTGGCTTATAAATCATTCACCGAATTGTCTCCAAATTACACTTAATTCGCCCCTCACACCCTCGGCCCACACCCGAAACGTGGCAACGTTGACTTTATAAATCAGTTAAATTAACTTTGTAAATGCAGCGCCCCGTAGACGAGTGCGTGTGTCAGCAATTTTAAAGGAGAATTTTAAGCCAACCCAAATCCCAATTATATAGCCAACGCACACACACACACACGCACGGAGAAGCGATCTGGCCATGAGGCTTATTTGACGTCCTCCGTCAAAGTGAGCAAGTCCAACAAACACACACAGACACAAAGACGCCTCCCAAACTCAAGGATGCTCGACATTGTTTGGGCTGGTGTGTGTGTGTGCGTGTGGGTGTGTGATAATAATTCAACAAATTGTTGTTTAACAAGGAGAGACAAGCAGCCACAGTCACGCGGCAGTTAAAGTGGGCGCCTCGCTCACCTAACCGCCCCCAGACGCCCCGACTGTCCCATTGGCCCCCGTGTTAATCGCTTTATATGCGCTGCGTAGATGTCTTGTTTTAATGCCAGGAATGGCGGGTGCGTGTGTGTGTGTGTGTGTGTTGGTGGTAAGTGCGCCTTTGCAAGGAGAACCTCTGGCGGAATTCGCATACGCAGCTGCCAAAATTTCTTACCTTCTTCATTTCATGAAATGAAACAATTAGGACAGAAAAGTTTGTGCCGCCCACACGACGCCCAGCAGGGCAACGCAGGCTTGGCTTCAGGGTTGCCCGGAGTTGGCGCTCTTTAGGGTTGCCTGCTTGGGATATGTAACCCTTTTTTATAGCTTGGCAAACATGTGTATGCATGTAAACAAGGCGGGGTCTGTCTCTGGGTGTGTGTGCATGCCACTCAGCGACCGTGTATACGTGTGTGTGTGTGTGCGTTTAATGACAAAATAATTAGAAAAGTTTTTTGTGTACTTTGTTGCTGTGTCGTTTTTCGCCAGCCCTCTGTGTGGGCCCCGCCCTCTGCTGTCTTTGCCCAGCATCGCTGTCAATGTCGCCGTCAATTTGGTACTTGCGACTGTTTGTTGTCCTCAGTCTGATGTTGGCTGTGTGTGTGCGTTGGCCCGAGTATAGATACGACACTCGGGCATCCTCCATATATTTGAAAATTGCCTTAACAAGCGCCAGGCACTGTAGCTGTGGCTGGGTAGCATGGCTGGCAATTACCAGGCAGGGGTTACGACATTGACACCTGCCCTGTTCAGGGGCAACGAGAGAAAGGGAGCAACGGGTGTCAGTAGGACAGTTGCTCGTTGTAGTGGCAGGTCGAATTTGATGATGGGAAAAATTTAAGCAACGCCGGCATATTTTTCTTGCCCGAAGTTCAGGTTTGCTGAAATAATCTTGAAATGAAAGAAATGCCAGGCAACGTGGCCCTGGGCCGGAGGCAGCTAACGATTTTCTGGGTTGGGCTAGGTCCGCCGGGCACAGGTTGGGAAATTGAGATGGTGGGAGCGAACAAGGACGACGGTCGATGGGGGCGGAGGTCGTTACTGATGGCCTTGAGGTAATTTCATTCTTCCACTCACCCCAACTCCCCAACTCGACGATTGCCTGCTCGCTCGCCCCGCGTATGTGTGCGCGAGCGGTGTAATTTTTCGTTGCCTACTTTGTGGGGCAACCAGACCATTTGCCGTGGCTGGCCGGGGGCCCGCGCGGCACGGTAGATTTGCTATTGGTTTTTAATTAGCGTGATATTAATGCAATTTGTACTTATTAAATCGCTGCTACCGTGCGGTGAGCTGCCCGCCCCTCACATTGCTCAACAGACTGGAACTAATGTGCAAATGCCAAGACACTGAACCGCACTCATTTGTCGACGAATTTTATTAAGCAGCTGACTTTCTTCCGGGCTTCCTGCGGCCAGCCAACCCCAAGCAGATTCATTCACGATTCAGCTATTAAATACTCGAGCATCTGGCGTACACGTTGCCGGTCAATGATCGACAGGCCCACCAACCATCCTGACGTCCGTCCGAAGAGGCCCATTCAAAAAACGTGGAGGGTTGGGAGTTTCGAGTGGATGACTGGGTGGGGGGAGTGAATTGAATGTTGGGTAAATAAAATGGAAGTCAACTCCGCACACACACGCAAGCCACTTCAGTTTACTGTCTGACAATCCCGTGCTGCTTACTCAATGGCCAGACCGTGCTTTCCCCGACTTCATTTCATTCCTTTCGGGCGTAACGATAGAGTTCCCCGTCACGAAACTGGCGCAACAATGAAAGCTTCTCTCGGTTCACACGCGTGCGAGTGTGCGTGTAGGTGTTCCTTTATTGAAGTGCGTGGCGAAACACTTAAACTTCTTGTGCAAATATCGGCACGGAACTAAAACTGGGCTGCGTTGGAAATCCATCGACTTTTTGGGCCCACAAAACGTGAGACAAACGACCGCAAGGTCGGCGACAAAAGCCCCAAACAAAGGCAAAATACATTTTATTTCGATTTAATAACGAGCCCTGGCCAATAAATGCCCACGTGTCTGGTAATACGTCGTCTCTGCGGTCAACACGGCAAAGAACACAAACTTTCCACCACCGGCCAGCCAGTTGATTGCGCCAGGAGTTCAGTTCAGTTGAGTTCGGTTTATTTTATTTCTGCTGGACCAGGTGCTCGGGAGCTGGCAGGACGAGTCCTAAATCGACCGACATGGCACACATTTTTTTGCTGCGTGCTTTGGCAATTCTGCTGATGTTGTTGGTGGGCTGCTGCTTTTAGCAAAAGCTCTCAGCTAACCAACAACTCAAGCGTAAAATGTTGATGAAGTAGATGCTTCTCCCAGCATCAGGACGGCAGCCCTCCTTGCCTCGCTGGCTGGCATGTGTTGCCGTTGCTGTGGTATAGACAGACAGACAAACAGACAAGCCCTAAACTTGAGTTGGTAACACGTTACAAGTGACGTGTTTAAACGTGTTTTCGGTAGCCTTCCCGGACGCCCTGTCCATTCATTTTGGCTTGTCGGTTGCCTGAAATCTTTGCTCGCAAAATCCCCCAAATTAGTTGGATGGCCAGCAGAACCACCAAAAAAAATAAAAAAAAAACGAAAAAAGGTAACCTGTACCCTTCGGTTAAACACCATTCTGTCCAACAACTGCAGCAGCTACCTTGTTTGTTTAGACAAATAGCAAAAGTTTGTTTTGTGCATAAAATAAATGTATAGTCGTCCATTGCTGAGATTCACTCGCCGTTCCCAACCACTTGTCCCATATGCATATAAATAAACCACAAAAAAAAATATTAAAAAAATGAAAACAACAAGAGCAAACCTGGAAAAGGACCTGGGGTAACCCAACAAAAATAACTACAAAAAAAAACCCAGCGAAGCAGCGAAAAAGTTGTGCAACTAGAGCATGACATGATACCCCGACACGGCCACAATTCCGCTCCAAGGACAATGTAACTATGTTAAACAACAATCAGAGTGGAAATGCAAACCACTCGTTGGTAATTTTGCATGCAACATTTAATATCCGCCGCGGATAAAGTGGCGTTGAAGGTGGCATGGATTTTTGCCAACATTCAGCCAAGTCAATACGACAGTGGCTAAAGTTGAAGAATCCTTAAACAAATTTATCCAATCGGTTCGGTTTTATTGCAATGAATCCTTAAAAATGGGGAACCTTTTTCCTTTTGCTTTTCTGCAGTGTTTATGCTATATTGGAGGAGAAATAGAATCAACTTTTCCTTTCAGCATTTTCGCTAAATTTCACTGATGGAAAACTGTGTCGCTTAACTTTTCGCCGAAAAACAACAAAATCGAGAGCAGCAGCGGCAACAGCAACAATAGCAATCACAAAACAACAACGCGAACAGCGCCCAAGCCAAATTAAACGAAATGTATACAAAATTTACTGCAGCGCCGCCGTCGTGCTTGAAATTTGAGTGAGTGGCTCTGCAGGCTGCATACTAACACCAAAAAAGGAGCAGCCCACCAACTTCAACGAGAGCGCGCCAGCGAGCGCGAGGCGTTTGCCGAAATTAACAACAATGTGGCTGTTTGTAATTCCTTTTTTTTAAGGAGGGTTGGCTGCCCATCGTTGTAGTTGCCGCTGCTGATTCGTTTTATTTGCCGGGGGATGGTGGTGGGGCAGCAGCAGCGTGTTGTCTGAAAGTTTGGAGTGCGCATAATAAGCCAGGCAGTGCCAGCAGCAATGGGCCAGCGAGTGGGTGGCTCTGCAGCAAAAACTACAGCAAATTAGGCTGCAGTGCTGCGGCGCGGCCAGGCTGATTGGCAGGGGAGAGCTGTCGACCAGCGGGCGGCTGGGATGATGACGATATGAATGAATATAATCAGCATGAATAAGGAGCTCGCAGCTTTTTTATGAAATGGGCTACATGGAGCCACATTATCCTGATTGGCTGGCATGCAATCCTCTAATTTATTAATGAGCTTTGTGAGCTTTCTTTCCCCCTGGCAGGCAAAGGCAAAATAATAATTAACGCATCTTTTGGTTCTGCTCTTTCGTCCACAGCTCACCGGATGTTCGCTGGAATTATTACAGGAATTAAACAATGCGAAAATTTGCACATATTGCGCACCTGAAGAACCGCCCAGGGCAGCAGCGGAAACTGCATAAACGGCATGCCAAACGGCAGCAACGACTTTGCCGGCAACACCAACTTAATTAGGACAACGTAGGCACTGCTTAGTTCGGCCAGGAAACGGCACGACGCAGCCCAGATGCTGGCCAAGTAGCTGGGCATAAAACGCAGAAAATTTCAAAGAAATACCTTTGCTCATTTTGCTTCATTAGTCGCGCCCATTCCTCTCCGGGATGTTTGAAGCCAACAAAACGACGAGGCTTGGCCTCCAGTCGGCCGCCCGGCCAGACCTTCTCCGCAAACTGCTGTGAGTGTGCGCGTGTGTGTGAATTGCAGCCAAGCAAATTAAATTGAAAACTATAAAGAGCGGTCCCCCATCGGTGACTGCAAACTGAACGCGTACCCAAACCGTGCGGACGCGCGCGAGAGACAAAATTCGCCATGGATTTGCTTAAATTGAAAATTGAGGCCGTCAGAGGCGAGAGAACTAAAACAACTTCCACAGAAACAATACGAATCCACACGAAAACCACAAGAAGAACTTCCTGCAACACAAATGGTGGCGCCTCCGTTTGGCCGCGCTGCCTGGCGTTATTTGTGCTTTTTGTGCTGGCGGCGCACATAAATTCTACTTCCGGTCAAATCGATTGGGACGACGATGATGATCCAGGTGAGTAGGAAAACCGGGCAGCTCTGATTTGCAGGATCCCTTTTTTATTATACGAGTACTCGTATTTTCCTGGCGGTGGTTTTGCTTGGAAAGTTTAATTGCCGTTGCGTAAACGATGAGTTGGTTTTAATTAATTGCAGATTTATTGCTTCTAAGGTGTGTGGCCGTATAAATGGAATTTTAATTATTCAAAAGCCACAATTAAAACATTTAATGAATTCATAAGTCTGTTGGTTTTATTGCTAAGCAGCCGCCGCAGAAAACCCACCCAAATAACCGCACCCACCGGCAACCCACCACCGGCTGGCCACTTGCCCACGAACTGGGAAGGTGGAGTGGCCAGAAAATGAAGTCTATTTTCCGGTTGCTCTATTAAAATACCTGGGTTTATTAGAGAGTTGAGCAACAGAAAATCTCCACTTTTGGCTTCTTTACAAACGAAAATCCAAAGAATTTATATTCATTTTTGACATTTCAGAGCGAATCAATTATTTTTCATTTGATTGCCAAAGGCAAAGCTTTTGCTCTTTCTCCTGTATTGCTGATTTATAATTTTTCACAATTCCCTGCTAAGGAAGCTTGGGAGACATGATCCGTTTGCTTACCTGTGTGCGGCTGTCGGTTGTCTGCTGTCTGAGCGCGTTTATCGATTCGGCAACTCTGCGCAGGCCAAGGCGGGAGCCAGTGATTCACTCACCATATGGACTTTTAAGTTAACGATGTAAACTGAAAATGTCGACAACAAACATTTTTCAAGCTGTGCGAGTGGCACCCTCGCAGTTGTTGCCGGCGGTGCTACCTGCACACTCAGGTGGGGAGAGTGAGCTGCTTTGTTGCTCTGCCTGCCGAGTGTGTGTGTGTTATGCCCACGTGTCTAGGCCCTGGCAGAGGGCAGAAAGCCCCGCTGTGATTCCATTTCGTTTGCCGGCTGAGGAAGTTCGGTGAAGCCAGCGGCAGTTGGCCGGCCGCAGGCGAGGGGTTGGGAAAATATGGCCTTGTATAAAAATTCAAATAAATGTAGCGATATGAAAAGCATGGCGAGAGGATAAACAAACGCGAGCATTTAGTTCTGACTTAAAGGAACGGAAAGCCAAACAAAGTCGGCCAAGAAGGACCTTTAGGAATTTAAGCACAGATACGAAAACCGTAACCCTCCGTCCCCGTCGGGCAGTGGCTGCCGAAAAATACTGTAAAATAATGAAATCATAAAAATATTTTTACGATTACATAAAAACAACGCCACCCATCCACCATGAACTATGAAATAAAGGGCAGGACATGGCGAAGGAGGTTGGGGGCAGCGCTATTCGCAGCACTCGAAACATTTAGCAATTGCGTGATAATATAAAATTCAACTTTAGACATATGACTTCATTATTTATCAAACTGCTGAGCTTGAAATGGCCAACGGGGGCTGGCCACAATCCAGCCGGGCTATTGAAATAGTTCAGCCCCACACAGACACACGCACACACAAATTACGCATGTCACACACAACCGGCTGAAGCGGTGTGGACGGTGGTCCTGGGTAGCGGGGGTGCGGCGCCAGCCACACACACATTTGAACAATTTCATTAAAAATGTGGAAAACAGTCGCCCCGCAGGCAGGATGGTTTTAGCGGGGCCGGGCACGTTGATGTGGTTGGCTGGCTGGGTTTTTTGGGAGCTCTTTAGAAATTTAATTTGCACATCTCGTGGGTGTGTTTGTGTGTGCGGACGTTGAGCTGACTTTAACCCTTATTAGCCTTTGCTTCCTTTCGCTATAATTCATGTTGTTTTCATTTGTTTTGATTAGCAAATGAATACCAAGGATTCCTGGGACTTTTAGCCAACTCAAAGTGTCGCCCTGCCAGTCCCTGTTAGTTGGCCTGATTCGGCCACCTGGCCCATTGGCGGGCTTCTCATGTGTTCCCCTATGGCCTCTTGTATGAGGTAAGTAGAGCGGGGGAGTGGTCGTCATCTATAAGTCAAACCCTCAAATCGGCACTTCCAGACCGCACTCCATAGCTTATGCCGTCTGTCGTCCTGCACGGCCCCGCCTGTCCGTTGTCCTGCCGTTAGGAATGTTGGATTTACCCTAAGCACGCGATATTTTCCATAATTTTTTTGATACCACACCAGCGCAGCGCCAGTTCCTTAGACCGGCGGCAACTTATGAAACGACCTGGGCTGCCGGCTCGAATGGCGGTAAAAATTATAATTCATATTACATATTTGTTGAAACACATTCCATCATACGGGCTGCCAACGCCGTAACCCAATAATTACGCATTTTCGTTGTGTGTGGCTATTTTTAATGATAAATGACCCGGCGATGGAAGTGTTGGGAAATTTTGGCCACCAGCGGCAGAAAGAAAAGAATTAACTCGCTGGGGTGTTTATATGCCGACCAAGGCACTAATTTTATGTGGACTTAGAGCCCCCATGCCCGCCCCTGGGACACATGTGCGCCTCGTTCTAGAGCAAAGCAATTTGTCATTTGTCAGAATCTAATACACTTAATAATTAGCCGGGGCGAATGTGCGGCAGCCGAAAACAGGATCCAGGTGAAGGCGGTCCCATAAACGATGTCTACATGACTTCAAGGAGTCTTAATTCTTGGCGGTAAGAAAGCCTTTCTCCTCATTAGCCGAGCGGCTGATTTGTGTCGGTCATGGTGGAGTGGGTGGGAGAGATCTGCTCGAGAATTCTTGATGCAATTTAGATTCCATTTTAGATTATGAAAGTGCCTCGAATGACGCTGGGCTTTCTACACAATTTCCTGCATTCGTCGTCGCTTTTGTCGCTCAACTTTCCTTTCGGGGGTTTGGAAAATCAATTTCAACTTCTTGTCTCTTGAAAGTCTGCGAAATCAATGCCAGCCAGCGGTTATAAAAAAAAAACCATTCCAACATTTGTAAGTTTGACTACCGAAAAAATGGGAAACATGAAATTCAAATTCGAATGCATGTGAAATGTCACGCGAAACGCGAGACTGCAACAGAGATACTCGTGGATTTGGAAAAGGGAAGTGGGAGCTGGAAAAGGGAGGACTGTTCACTTTGTGAAACGTATAAATTTTCTATTGATTTATGCCAAGTTCGCATGCCATTTTTTCCGTTTTGCATAATTTGAGCTGTTGGGCAAAAATTGCAGCCAACAGACAAGGCCGGGTCGGGGCCACGGATAGAAAGCCGACAGTCGGCTAAAATCACAATAGCTAGAACGCTAGAGGGTCCTTCGAGGTCCTGCCAACTAACGCAAACACAATTGCAGCAACTGTCGCCGCTCGCTGGCCGCCGGTCGCCGGCAGTTGGCGGTCCATGGTCGCTGCTCTGTGATCGTCTACTTACCGAAAAAGGGCGAATGGAACTGCGGCAGCGGCAGCGTTGGCATCAGCATGAATTACGATGATGGAGTTATCCATTTATAGTCGCATTTGCATACAACCAACGGAGCGAGCGGGCGACCAACGAGCCCATCGGAGCGGCAGCTGGAAACGCGCAGTCTGCGTCTCCTGACACATGACATGGAAAAATGAAAAGGAAGTCAGCATGTAGTCAGTCTCCAGATACAATGGAACAAATGGTCAAACACACCGCCCACCCCCACACACCTCCCTCTGCTCCTTTTGCGCCAGTTTACTCGACAATAAAAAATCGTCCCTCTGGCAGTTGAAACTGGCGACTGGCTAATCGCTTGTGACTGCAAGGAAAGGAATAAAACTCGCCATTTTTATTTATCACACATAAATGATGGTGGTGAGGACACTGCAGTTCCCTCTCACGTAAGCCAAAAGTCGGGGCGACTGGGTGGATTTGGCCGGCCAGGCATTCATCATTTAGAGTAAACAATTTTTGATTAATCACCGGCCCGGCTGGACTCTGTGCTGGCCGTGGGAACATTTTTCCAATTGCCGGCATAGAAAGCCAACAAAAATAAAACCAGCAACAAAGAAACAGAAACCAAAAAAATACACGAGATACACTCGAACACGTTTTGCTTTTCTGGGCAAAAACAGAGATGGCATTGGCCGGGGAGGGGCAATGACAAAAACATTTTGCCCGCCCCAATTACTGCCCAGGGTCGTGTACTTCACCCACTGTCCCAGCGTCTGCCCTGGACAAGTGCAGCTGCGCCAAAGAAAACCAAAGAAATGGAAGGCCAACTTGACTGTCCGTCCGTCTGCCCGGCGATTCGAATTTTGGTTTGCTTTGCATTTGCTTTGCTTTGGTGGCTGCCCAACTGCCATGTTAGAAATTTGTAACATGATTGCTTGCATGACCATCACAGTCACCAGCACTGGGCCTGGTCCTGGGCCCCGTCAACCCAAAGAACAGGCCGAGCGGTCGGTCGGTTGGAGGGTCTGCCATGGCGCATTTAACTTTGCATATTTGACTTTTTTTTTGAAATGACGGTTTTTGTTTCTGGCCTGGGCAATTTGTGCTGTCAGCCGATGTTAACTTTCCAACTTATCAAAACTTATCCAAGGCCACCTAAGCGAGGAAGTGTTGGGCAATCCAAGGCCCCAATCGGTTCGCTCTGATGGCCGTTTTTGCTGCCCGATTCCAAAGCAGCTAAGGTCGATAGATTTTGGCTCGAAATTCATGGCTCTGAATTATGGAACCATATTTGAACCAGAATTTTCAACAAGCTAAAGTTCCTTCTCTTTGTTTTCTGACTTTCGAATTGAAATAACAATATTTCCCTAAGTTCCCCCAAGAGAAAAAAGTTCTTTTCAGCACCTTGCCTTGAATATTTCTTAACCAATCGTCTCTGATTTTGTTCGGTTGTGGAACCAGCAGTTCCAGCTGTGCCATCTCTGAAACAGGACGCAGATCCTTTCCTACGAATTTCAATACATATTAAACTGGTTATGCCGCAAAGGAATTACAACACTTGGGCTCGGGTCAAGGGAATATCATTATGCTTAAACAATTTTTTGACAACTTTATTAGGTTTCGCTCGGGTCAACTGACCGACCCTCCCGCACACACACAAAAAAAGGGTTTAAATAGAAGGCGTGCGAAAAATTCTAAACAAATAAATAAGCATAGAGAAATTGGGAACAGGACACACACACACGAACAGAAATTACTATGCAGTCTGCGTCGTGGCCGAAAACTATTTTATAGCTACGTTTTGTTGTCGTCACGAACCCACACACACACCGACAGACCCACGGACACTCTAACTTACTTTTGGGGCCCGAGCTGAACGGTGGTTGACAGGAGGCAGGCAAAGGGACACAAACCAAATACCCTGGCGAATAAGTCAACGCAGCAAAATGTGTTAAAATGTGTAATTTATTTAATTTTGAAGGATAACAAAAAGCAAGAAGAGGGTGGAAAGGGGCGAGAGAGAATCGGAATGTTTATATGGCTGTAAAGATTGGAGAAAACTCATTTTCATATTGTGAAGTTGTCGTTTTTCGTCTTTTCTCTGGGGTTATTTTTTCGGTTTTGTTTCTTTTTTTCGATTCGACTTGACGCTATTTAAGCACAAAACTTTTAAGTTGTTTCGCAAAAGTTTGCGAGCAAAATAAATTGGATTAAACCAGAAAGATGGCACCAGAGCGCCCATAAGGCCAATGTCCCTCCCAGTCCCAAAAACTTAGATCTGTTTGCCTTTCTTGTCCATGTTGTTGGCCCTTCGAATGCGCAAAGCAAAGGGATGAAAAAGCAATTTTTAATGTCTTTAAATTGCACGTGCTGGGTCCGTTTCCTCCAGACATCCACCCAACTCCCGGGGGTCAACACTCATTAGCCAAATCAGGCAGGAACTAAGCGCATGTTTGCCGAAAGCCTGGCCGAGTTGTTGGGCTCCCCCATCGGCCCGCATCGGGCCCCGATCACAAAATCAAACAAAACGAAGGGCGAAAAAAAGTTTTCCGTCTGCCGACGGAAACCCCAAGGAAACAGAGCCCCGCCCAGTGCGCCCCTTCCGCCAAAAATAACCATAAATGTCAAAGTCAGCCAGAAGTTTGCATAGTTTTTGACTTTCAGTAGCGTCGTCCCGGGGCCAACACTGGCGAGGCGGGGCGAGGCGAGGCCAGGGCCATGCGGTTGACATATTTGCTGGGGGATTATTAATTGAAACAAGTTAATTTGCACAAAATATTGCCGAGCTACAGAAACCACAAGTCAACGACGCCAATAGAGCAGCCGAGGTCGCCGTCCGAGAGACAAGCCAGCTTGCCGAAAAGGCCCACAAGCCAGAACACCAGACGTTGGCTGACTAACAAGCCGACAAAAACGACAAGCGACAAACGACAAACAGCGCACAGCAAATGGCGGCAAACAAAGCTGGGGCAAAAAGTTATTAAGAGACAGATTCTGGTGCCCCAGCCGACGCCGCCCCTTCGGATTCCTTGGTTCGGTTTTGTTCAGTTTTCCAGACTGAAAGGATAAACTTTTCATATGCTTTTAAATTAAGCACTGGAATTTTTAATATATGTATGGATATGTTGGCTAGAGAGCGAAAACGAGAAGGGACTGCGGGGACGCGGGACCATGTCATATGCATTCATTCATCTGTACAACTGAGAGAGCCTTTAGATAAAGTTTTTGTTTGTCTGAGCCAGCAGAAAGCAACTTATAATTAGCATTTAAAGGCTGGCAGGCTGGCTACTTATGAAGTCAAAGTTTTCTTTATCGATAAGCTCAAAGCACAAGAGCCGGGTTAGTAGGGAAAAGGATTTTCAATCAACGAACCGCCGATTGGTAATTGGCTGGGTATAGGGACTCTCTATTGATGTGTTTCTTGGAGACCAAAAACTGATAAGAAAGTATTGAGTGTAAAGGAAAACGTATATTAAAACCGGTAGAGCTCTTTTCCGCTTATTGTGGTTCAAGTCCTCAGTCTGATATCCTTTTCTTTTGTACTATCAAATTGGTTAATTATGCCCTTAAGAAAATTCTCTCGCAAATATTTCACCATTGCTGACTCTAGCTTAAGATTCTTTAACGTTGATTGCAAATCGCAACTTCAACTGGTTAAAATTCCTTTCCGAATTACAAAGCAAATTAAACGTAATTTCCAGCTGGCTTATTCGTTGGGCTTCCTTCTTTCGAATGCAATAAAATTGGTAATGTAAAAATTTCATAAAATTTGCATTGGATTTTCTGTGAGGTTAATTCAATGCCGGAAATATCAATGACCTGAATAATTTGCGACCTGTGACTTGTTAATTTAAATCCCAATCAAAATTACATATAAACGGCCAGTCAACCACTCAAAGTTCGTCCTTATTACCAAGACCGGGGGGAGAGGTCAAACGTCCATAGGCTCATGCATGCATGCTTTCCGTGGGCCTGGAATTACAGAATATACAATTACAAAATACACTTTTCTAATTGTAATTGTAATGCAACTGCCAAACTGCCACAGCAAACAAGCGGGACGAAGGAAGAATGCAAACAGTTTAAGGACGAAAACGGAAGCTGAAATTACATGCCTATGGCCCGGGCACTCCGCTCCTTGCTCCCCCCAAAGTACACAGATGACTGGCATTACGTTTAAGTGCACGTGTCTTATGTGGGCGAGAAAGGGCCGTCAGGACTCCATGCATATGTGTGTGTGTGTGTTGACGTATCGTTGCTGGCCGGCCGGCTTTGCTGCTACCTTGTTTTCATGTTTATTTGTTTGCCAAGTTAGTGTTAACTTTAGTCATTCAGCCAGATATCCCGACGGTGGTGGCACTTCAGACGGCCCTTTGTCGTGGCCCCGTGGTACCTACGTCCTCGTCATTATTGTAACGTGCCAGCCGTGCCGAGTGACAACTGTACCTAGGCAACCCGCAGACAGTTACATCCGCTCCTCCACAGGCCGCCATTGGCTGGCTGGCTCCTCTACACATGACCTCATTAGCCATTGAAACGTGACTTGTTATTTGACTTGTTTTCTGTATCGCGTGTGCGGCGATGTGTGTGCCGGCGGATGGGGCAGGGGCGGTGGGGGTGGGCGTTTAAACTCTAATTAAATTTACCAGGCTGCACTTTAACCAATGGCATCCGCATATGTTGGCCGAAATGTCATTGGCGGGCCGGACCGGGCCGGTCAGTGGCAGCTTAAAAACAATTTTTGTGGGCAAGCGAACGGCGATTTCCGGGGCCATCCGACCCGGTCTCGGATTAGGTCATTTGCAATGCAAACAAAGTGAAAACAATCAATTTTATTGCAGTTGCATTTAGTTAATTAACACCCAGGCTATGGCCTCCCATCCAAATCGCCTGAGGGCAGTACGGGAAATTTTGGCTGCGGTTTAAGTGACGGACGCTGGCCAACTGCTTCGCTTGAATAAATTAGTTTGGATTAATTAATGCGCATTAATCAAGCAGGAAAAAAAGAGAATCAAATATATAAAGAACCCTGCATTGAAAGAGAGCCATTGAAAGCAATGAAAGCGGAAGGCAACCGAGACCCGTGAAATTGCCCGGCTCCGTTTTTTTTTTCCTTGACAGCATCAGATTCGGGGGACCCAGCAGCTGGCGGTTGGCGGCACCTTTGTATGTGTCATTCATTCAATCGTAGACTGAGGGAGCCGGAGGACAGTCAGTGGGTTCTACTTACACTGCGACTGCTGCCGGCCAACCAAATCTGAACTTCAGCACTCGCCGCAACTAATTATGCCACTAATTGAATTTTCGCATTAAGTCCAGCGGACGTTGGAAGGGCAAAAAATGCCGGGGCAGTTGGTCATTTGCTGGAGCGGCTTTAATGCTGGCGTAATTGGCCAAAAATGCCTGATAGTGGGCGCTGTGATATTGATTTCCCGATAACAAAGGGCGAAGGCTTTAAAAGGCTCGTGGCGTATTTCGGGCGCAGGGACGAATGAGCGGATATTCCATTAAATTCGTGTGGCTTTTGAACTGAAGCCGCAACTTTTGCTATGCGAGCACACGGCATTTGTCAAAGTTCATGAGCCGCACACACACAAATCGTGGCTCAACCGCACCCACACACACTCACACACACGCACACACATGTGCCTATGTGTGTGTATACAAATGCTGGTATTATTTACACTTGATGCCGAGCGCCGGCCGCAATCCAAATGTTTGAATTTATGTAGCGGTTTAAATATTTAATTGAATATTATTTTGGCCAACCGGCGGCAGCTTCTGTGTTCGAGGAGATCACCAACCGCCCGCCCAAGCAGCTGCCGGGCTTCCTGCCGAGAGACGTTTGTGGCCGGCATTGTTGGTCGGTTGGTTGGTTTGTTTATTTGCTGGCATGCAACATTTAATTGGCAATGCGTTTTATGCTTGGCCTGAGCCCTTATAATTCCCAAAGCATTTGATTATTTTTCATTAATGCACTAAATGTCCAACTGCCCAACTGTCCATCTGTCCAAATGGGCCCCGTTCCACTGCCTTCCTTGACTGTCTGCCGCCCGGCTCGTTTACCGCATGTTACATTAATTGAAAACTCTGATTGAGCCCAAGTGCTGCATCAGCACACACACACGCACACCACATGTCCAAGCCGAAAGTTCTGTCCACAATTTCGGTTGGATCGGTCGTTGGTCGGTGGTCGATGGGCTGGAGTGGCTGGCATTACAGTCTGTTTGGCTGGCCGATGTCCTCGACTAACTCGGTTAACCCGCTACCCGAGCAGCCCCGCCTCCTCCAGCAACATTCATTTCCGTATGACTTGGAAAATTTTGCGGCTTTTCACTTTGCGGTTGTCCTCAGTGCCGGCCGCAAATGCAAAACTAATGGCAGTCGCAAATTTATGAATGCACCCGAGCCAACCTTCCCCGACCAACTGCAACTGGTTGAGTTCACTCATCTGGTTGAATGAGTGAGTGGGCGAGCTGGTGGTTGGGGCTGTTAAGCAGTCGTCCTCTGATAATTATTTTACCATTAGAATCCGATTAGTCGGAAAATTCCACATTTGAGAACGTCTGCGAGTGTGTGTGGCTCGCTAGTGCGATTCATTTCCGCCCGTCAGCCGAGTTCGCCACAATCTCGGAGCCGCCGGGCTCTGCTACCGTCAATTTGGCTTTAAAAATTTAACAAGTCAGCTGAGACGATAATCGCAAACATTATGAGCTGCCTGATGAAGTACAAACAGCTAAATAAATAAGCAGCCACCCGACCGATTCGATCCGCAGCCAGTTCCAGATTCCTGGTTGTCTAGGGCGCCGGAGAGGGCGAGGGCAAAAGTGAAAAACCCCTTCAGCCAGCAGCATTGGCAGCTGGAATATTTTCAACGTCAATACTGCTGGAATTCCACCATTCGGCATCAATAAACTATAAAAGCAAAATGCTTGCGGCGCTGTCTGTGCGGGGCGGCCCCGCTGCCCATTCGCTGCAGGGTTTGCCAAACACAAAAAGGGAGTAAAAAAAGTAGTAGAAAAAGTAGGGAAAAAAACGGAGCTAAGCTGCAAATTCAAAGCGTAGTCAATGGAAGTCAATGGGGGCCACAGCAAATTCACACTCCCTTTCTTCGCCTCCTTTTTTTTTGAGAGCTTGCTCGGGAGGCGGAGGGAGATGATGGCGTGGGCTGTTTCTCTGCTGTAGTGTAAAATTTATGACTTGAGCGCATTTCACAAAACATTTGCGCCTAGCCCAGCCACGGCAGTTGGTGAGGGGGGAGGGCTGAAAACGCAGACAGCCGCGGTAAAGTTTAGTGCTTATTTACAGCATCAGAAATGGCGACGAAGACGAGGCCCTGCGGGTGGCTGCATGCAGCACTTTATATGCTGTTCGCTGCATAACTTGAGGCATAAATAATGAGCTCAGCCGTAACTACAACTTGGTATTGGAATTGAGGCCCAAGGCTACAAAGATCCGCGAATTGCTGACCTTAACTGCAAATACTCCAGGCCAAATGGCCGGTAAGCCAAGACTCCACCGTCTCGCATGAGCCCTTCAGATCCTTAAAAGCTTTTGTAGAAGAGTTCTTTGAGACTCAGCCAAGTCATAAGCTGACTTATTTCTTCGACAATACCCCAAGCCTGTTAAGGCGCTTAAATTTAAAGAAAGTTCTCCGAAGTTTGTTGTGGAAGTCTGCAATCTTGTCTTAAATCTTTTTTAATCTTTTTAAATAAAATTAAATATTAAATATATTAATATTAAATCACCACAAAAACCTGCGTGGCTGTTGGATTTGCTAAAGGCAAATTAAAGAAAAAACTCCTACAAACGTTCATCGTTCAACAATTTATGTTGCCTACATTTCAGCGCCGCTTTGGGCCTTCTGAAAGCCGCCCTTTGGCCTTTTTCCAGTATTCTCTTCCACGCGCTTTCTTTTTCTTTGGCTTTGGTGTTGTAGTTTATGGCTTGCTTGGTTAACTTTAAATTACATGCCAATTACTTGGCCTAATCAATGGATGCGAGATGTCTACGCTCACCCTTTGCCCACGCACACGCTCACGGTTCAACACACTCACGCACACAAACTTAACCATGACCCTAAATGCAAATATGCGAACTGGGAGCCCCACCCCGTCCGCCCACACTACACTCATTCGTGTAGTTACGACGGCTTCAACTTTCACACACACACGGCCCAGTCCACTCACAAAGGGGCTTGGGAAAATCTACTAAGTGAGTATATAATGGGTTCGTGCGTGAGTGCGGCACAGACCAATAATAGAGTCACGTCGCACTTATGAAAAATATGCGATAATCCCAAGAATAAGTTAGTGCCAACCAGGGTCCCGCCCAGCCAGACGACATTTGTAAAAAAAAACTTTCTTATCAGTGCCTGGGGGCCTGGGGAGGCTGTCTTAAGACGTTTTGCATACAATTCACATGTGTGGCGATAAGTGAGGTGCCCCCCGCCGTTGAGCTCTGATCACTTAGCCGGAATGGCCCCCAGCCATCGGATCCTGGCGGTAATTATGCAAAAGTTTTTTAATGGCTTTTTTTACTTGCTGCTCGGTTATAATTTGATTACCTTTTCTGGGAGGTGGTGGCTGGTGGAGGGAGGAGAATAATTCTCCATCGAACTATGAAAATCCATTGCCCAACATTCGTCTCGTCGTGCCTACCTTCGAGCCAGCTGCCAACGTTGGGAGATAAAAACACGTGCACAACGCGGACGTGCTTAAAATTTTAAAAAGTCCTGCCAAAAAAAAATATATATATATGCAAAATATTGCGTGAACGCGGCGGCAGCAACAACGCCGCGATAATCAGGAAGTGGCGGCTTATTGAGAGCCCATCAAAAATTGATTTCCAGGCCGCTTCGCCCCTTTCGCTTGACAAATGCAATCGATACAAAATGGCGCCGTGTGCGTGTACGTGCGTCAGCAGCCAGCGATGTGTGCGTGTTGCCCTTAAGCCAAACAATAATAATTCATATGCGTTGTCCCATGTAAAAGGCTTTACGTTTATCCGGTGGCACTTCCTGTGGCTGATATGAAACTCCCAGCCCGTCGTTGGCCGGAATGGCAGCCTTCTTGTCTTATCAACATGCAGTCGCATTAAGCGAGGTTATGTGCGATAGAAAAGTCCTAGCAGGTCCACATGACGGCTGGCATTCCCACGCTGACGTTGGCTTCGCACACCTTAGACCAACCCAAATGGGTGGCTGGCTGGCGCTTTCTTTCATAAATTTCTGAGTGACACTTTTGATGACACGGACTTTGCGCTGTGCTGTGCATATTACCAGCCAACTAAAGGCACCTGTCACCATTGCCAAATGTTGCGTGGTATGCTTAAGCGCCAAGTGTTGAGATGTCAAGGCGAACCGCCGCCAGGACGAGACAGTTTTTCGGGGTTGCTCGTTGGCGGTGTCTGTGACTGCTTTGTGACTGTGCTGATAGGCGAGAGTACACGACACCGAAGCTGGGCGGCGGCTTGGGGACGGTGCGTAAGCGACGACGACAGCAAGGACGACGGCGAGGAGACACATAACAAGATTATCTGTGAAAAGGTTACGCAATGCGTTATCACGTATCATAAAGCGTAATCTCAAGCGCGTGGTTTGTATTTACATTGCCGAGTAGATTGGTGTTTAAAATTTGATGCATGGCAACGACAACCGCCGCCGCCGCCTTTGTCTTCTGCCAAATTAAACAAAGCAACAAAAGTCAAGTGGGCGTCGAGGCCTTACTCACACTTCCGGCAAAGCCTTTAAAAAGCTTCAAGTGCTTTCGGGCGTTTGGAAAAATCAATTGCGCTTAGGTGCCTCGTCGCCCACGCAGCCAGCCAGTCACGACTCCCCGGGGCGGCCGTTGCGTTTTATTCAATTTTAACAAACCTAATAAATGGATTTACAAGCGAGGCTAGGCTAACAGCGGCGAAGGCGGCTACAAATGGTTGAATTGCTTTTGCCGGGCCGTTGGAATCGAGAACTGGTTGGCTGTCATGTCGCCGCAGCCTCGCCGTACGCGTCGGTAAGGAAAGCGCACGCCAACGATTTATGCGCGTTACATGCTAAGCCCAAAAGTATGCTCGGTAAGCTGCAGTGCCATGTGAAGGGCTGCCCCATATGCGTGGTCGTCTTTTAAGCTGAAATTCAAATTTTTTTTCTTTGCACCCGCCGAGCTAACCGAACCCGCAAGTCGAAAGGGGTTCATGTGCATATTGCGGCGGCCCGGGGCGGCGGAGGTGGGCTAAGCCGGCGGCTATGCCATTTGTCAGTGTAATAAAATCAAACAGCGGCGAAACCTCAAAACGTTCACCAAATAAACCCCGCGGCGGCGAACGGAGCTGCCGCTTTCGGCAACCTCGACTGCCATTGAAAATTTATATTGGCCACATTTGTGTACTCTGCACGCGGAGGGGTGGCGGTGGTTTCGGTATTTTTCTTTCTCCCTTTGCATTTACCTTGAGCGCTTTTTGAAGTTTTCCCATTTATTTCACACGATGACGGCGGCAGCGGAACCCCGACGATGGCGACGGTTGGCTTTCCTTCGGTCTCGCGAATCTTGCACAGATTTCAACCGATTGTAATTGTATGCAGTTGGCTTTAATGCGCTTTCGTGTCACTTTGACGTTAAGGCCACAACAAGCAGTTACCTGGCATTGGCCACACCCCCACCCCCGCCCATCCAGCCAACCAAACCATCAATGTGCTCTTTTTTTATGGCGCAATTTATGGGGGGCAATTTTTCGCGCACAAATGCAGATGTAGCCACAGACAGGGACGACCGACGACCCATCAAAGTCCGGGCTGTTTACATTAGTTATTATGCTTATTTATGTGATTTGCCGGCAGACCGACGACCGACAGTCGGGCGGGCAGTCAGGCAGCCACTTGACTAGAGTGCCTCCGGTTGGCTTAAAAATTGATGCGCACTTTGCGCTGTGCCACTGCCAAGTGGCTATTAAATTAAGTTTAGTGCTCCGATATGCCAGCTCTTCGCCCAGCCCAAGCCTTTTGTCTGTCCACTAAATTATTATGGCCAATGCCAAGCAACAGCAGCAGAGCTGCCTGCACTGCCTGAGAAATCACCAAATAATTGCGATGCTCACAGTTTTGTCGCTCGGCGCGTCTACCAGTCTATTCGTGTGGCTGTGGGTGTGGGTGTGCCGGGGCTTATCTCTTGGCAACATTTACAACTACAAAAAGGCCACCTTAATGCCCGTGCCCGTGCCCATCCCCGTCGCGAAGAGCGCGGTGTATTCCTATGGGAACAGTAGCAACAACAAACAAAAAATTACAAATTCAACAAGCGCCAAGTGGACAACCCTCATTAATTTGGAGGACAATGAAAGGGACGTCCCGAGCCCGGAAGACGGTGAGGCGAGAGTCGGCAGGGCTAAAAACCAAGGTAGAGTTCTGCAAAGTTTTCTATTAAAATTAATAATGTTGCCCGGGAAAAACAAAGGCCTCCCCCTCCGCCGCGTTCTTCCAAAAAAAAAACCAACAAGAAAAAATCATGAATGCCAAAATGAAACTCGGCACGACCGTCGCCACTCAGCGCGACCTTTTATAGGCCAGCCGAAGGAGACTGGCTTCCTCTAGCCACCTGGAAAAATAAATGAAGGTGGACGAGATCAAACAACTCAAATGAGGGGCGTGAGTTTGGCCATTTCAATTAATCAAAATGCCATAAAATCTCATCGATTGGTTTGCTTTAAGATTGAATAGGAGAATTTCTTGTAACTCCTAAACGAGGAGGAAATTCTTTGCGAAATATGAAGGCGCAGCTGATCGGAGCCCCAGCAGTTTCTCGATATCAAACAGCCAGACGGACAATCAGACTAACTCCATTCTTACCAGCTGTATTCGAGGAAAGCCTGGGAAGTGGCAAGCTTCGGTCAACTTCCGATCTTCCTTTCTCTCTTCGCCGCGATGACTTGATAAAGGCAAATGCCTCCTGTGGTTCTGCCAGTTGTAGTTGAGGACGGCATATGGGAATTTGTGGGCAGGACTGTTGCTTATTTTGCCCACGCTTATTACTTTCAGTTAATTAATTGAGTTGCCCTCATGAATTCTTCATAGCGCCGAAGATAGAAGACAACGGACCGCCGAATATAACCGCAGGTAGCGCTGGCCTCCCCCCCATCCCTATTGCTCCTGACTGTTTAAATATTTGAGGCAATTTCAAGTGCTCGGGGAATTTGGTCTTTTGTTTTAACGGCCGACAGGCAATCGGGGCTAAATGCGGCGGTCCTCTCATTGATTTCAGTAACAGGGGCGGGGCAGGACCAACACGGTAAATAGCGCATTGCCAAACAAAAGAGGTAACAAAAGGCGAACGCAAAAAAAAAACACCGGTAAAAAAACCCACCAAACCCCTCGAACTGAAAAGCAATCAAAGAAATTAGCAAACAACGGAAACAGCCAACTCGAGGAAAGGCCAAAAAACCGCTACAGCGGCAAGGACAACAACAACGACTTCGATGATTGTTTGCCCCGAAATACGAGTGTAAGAAGAAGGAAAGGTCGCCTTCCCCAGCCAGCATAACGCAATGCAACTAAATAATTTAATATTTCCACTTCACTTGGCGTACTTGGAGTTGCCGGTTTGGTTTTTTTGTTTTTTGTTTTCTCTCCGGTTGTTTTTGCGTCCCGAAGGATCCGTCCGAAAATAAGCAATTGAATGCTCAGTTAAATGTAAGAAAAATCAATTTTCCAAACAATTTTACTGCTGTTGTTCTTGCCGCTGCCTTTTGTTGTCGGCCACGGCCCTTGGCTGTCGTTTTTTGTTATGTGTTTTTATGCACTTGTCGCCGGCGGACAGACTCCACCTCCCTCGCACCCTCTTCGTCCTTTTCTGCAATTGTCTGATTCGGCTGACGGTGGCGAAAGGCGAGGCGATGAACAAAAACCAAAAGGAGGCAAATCGAGAGCACTGCAAAATCAATCGTCAAATCACTCGACTGCGTTCCCCCATCGTCGGCGCTCAGCTCGTCGGTTTAATGGAGAGCCACCGCCACCGCCGCTGCCAGCGTCGCTGCTCCTGTCTGTTTGCTCAGGCAGTCAGTCCGTCAGCCGGCGTGCTGAGCCAGTGCGCCCAAAAAAAAAGCCAAGCTAACGATTCCTCAGCCTGGCCAACTGGGAGATAACAACGCCGGCGAAGAGTCACCGCGAGGGGGTCAGGGAGGCGCTTCAATTGTGTCACGCATGCACGCACGTTGCTTCCGTTTTTCCGGTTACCGAGTTTGCTATTTTTCCTGCTACTTTTGCAGTCCCCACTTTCTCTGGCGGCAAGGCAAACAAAAGAAGCGCCAAAGGAGAAGAAAAAAATACACAAAAATAAACAGGCTGAAAACGAAAAAAATGAGGAAAAGAAAAACAGCGACAGCCTGGAAAATTTGCATGTTTAGAACATTTGGACATGTTGAAATCTTTCGAGGCGGCTGTCCTTCCTTTGGCTTTTCTGCCATGAAAACGAAATTTGCATTTGTCAGGGGCCCCCACCGAGTCAACAGTAGAAGAAGACGGAATAATCTCTGCTCCTTGAAAGGCCTTCAAAGGTGAAGAAGAAAATGAATCGCAGCCAAGCGATCGTTACCCCACGATCGACGCCTCTGCTAAGGCCAAGGCACTGGCGGACGGAAGGACCTAAGTAAATTGAAGATGCACTGCAATGGGCAAGGTCACAGCATCGGTATCCGGCCACAAACGTTACCGCATTCGGGGGCACTGCCGGATGCTCGGAAACTCGTGCCTCAGTTAAAAGTTCAATTTGCGCAATGGCGGCTGCGATGCTGGTGGGATAACTTGACACAACAAACACACATACACACACACAACATGCTCGCAATAACAACAAAAAGAAGGACTCTCGACTGGCATTGCCACAGTAAGTGAAGCGTAAGAAGGAGCAGAGCTGCCGACGCCTCTGATGGCAGCAACAACAGCAAAAGGAAATTTTGCGTTAAATTATTACTTTCCGTTTATGCAAAGGAGCAGGCGCTCCCCGCTCCCCACGGTATGCAATACAAAATTCGATGTTGGCTTTGTTGTTGCTGGCAACACAAACACAGCGACAGTTGGCGCCGCTTGTGGCAACCTGAGCCGCATTGCTGCCTGGCTGGTTGCCCGGGCGAATTAGTATGTGTGACAAGCAAGGAAATTGCAATAGCATCTCATGATGCCACTAAATGCGCCAGCATCACTCCCCTGCCCGGGCAGGCCAACATGGCGTGGCAAGAAATGAACGAAGAGAAAGCAAAGCAACACGCAGACACGAACGCTTTGCAAACGGGAAGAAAAAAATTCATTTGCTGCATTTGCAAAAATTTTCATACTGTCAACGAGACGCGACGCGACGCGAGGCAAAACGACGCTTCTGCTAAGTGTGGCAAGGCAGTGGCGGTGGCCAGGGATGCGGGCGCGCATTTCAAACGACACACATGGGCGTCCGACTCCCCGCCCTGTCGCCCGGGAAATTCGTCTATGCATAATGCACAAAAGGCAAAGCAGCAGCAGCAGCAACGGCAGCAACATAGCCGCCACCAACCAGCAGAGCATCTGGTCGCACTAACTGAAATGAAACGAAACGTAACGTGGAAATTGCCGCCATTGCCGCCACCGTCGTTTGTCCTTCCGTTCCACCCACACACATGGTTGCTGGCGGGGCAGACACTCAGCAGAGCCTCAGTGGAAATGCATTTTAAAGTAAAACGCCGGCGTTTTTGTCATTTTAATTTTGCGGATTTTTGCATTTTCATTCACAACAACAACGGCAACCAGCAAACGGAAAGCAGCCCAAGGTTAACTCAGGCGTCGCTTGTGTCGCTGTATTTTTAATTGAAAACGTTGTCGGCTGGCAGTTGCAACAAGGCCAAGCCACACCAAACCGACAGCAGTCTTTCTTGGCCAGCCAAGCCAAACCAAGCCAGTTAGTTGGTCAGATCTATGGACTGGCAGGGAAGCTCAGCACCCCATCGTCTGTGTGGCGGCCATTTATCTTTCTCGAGGTAATAAAATGTCTATAATTAGTCATTTAATATACAGATTTCCGTTTTGCGTCAAGAGGCGAAACTTTTGCCCTCCGCCAGCCAGCAAACAAAAGTTTCTCTTGCCCAGCCCCAGACCGGGGCAATTGGCGGTGGATACCTTAGCCCGGGGGTAATTTAAGTACAGCCAATGATAAACTACTAAGCACTAGACGCTCCGAGGTCTCATGCATGTCTGAGTTTGTGTGTGCGAATAAGGAAGGCGCAAAAATGGCGAACCTAAATAAATGGGCAATTAAGAGCTGCTGTTCGCTTCACCGTTGGACCGCACAATTTGCTGCCAAACTACACACACACACAGCGGGTGTAAGTGTGTGTGAGGGAACTTTTAACGTAATATGCTGCTTGCTTGCCTGAGCCATGAACATTTTTATAATAAATCTTGGCGCTTCCGTTTTTGGTTTGCAAACTTCCTGTTGGCAACATGGCCCCAAATGCCCCGCCCCACACCGACTCACAGGCCCTGTCTTGGCCCAGACAACGTCTTTAGTAGCCAGTCAGCTGGCCCTCATCCACCGTCGCTGCCGTCGCCGTCGTGCCAACTGTGATTTCCAGGCAGACACACACGCAACATATGAACTCGCTGGCTGTTCTTCTCGGTTGTGTAGCAGCCTCGTTGGCAGTGTCAGCATGTGGAAAGCTTGGCGTGAAATATCAGAAGCCAGTGGCAGACTCGGGGGGCTTTTCCTTTTTTAGGATGGATGGCTGGCCAACTTCCACAGAGCGAAATAAATCCTTCGCATGTTTTCTCTTCTTCCTCTTCGTTTTCTTTACTGCCGGAGCTGGAGCCTTGCAGTGCGTGCAGTTGCCGCTGTCGACTATCTATCCATCTAGCGGTGAGCTGGCCATAGTTTTAAGTTGCGTATACGCCATGTTGGCTGTTGTTTTACTGCCTTTTATGGGTGGAGTTGGCCGTATTGTTACACGTGTTCTTGGCGGCCAGACAGACAGACAGAGAGACACCTACACCTTCGCTCATAATCTATCTTATTGGCTGGCCTATTTCCGGGTTGGCCGGTTTTATGGCCCCCGACATTTTAACGACCACTCAAATATGCGCGGGCAGATATTTTAATGACTTTCAAATGATTTCTTGGCACGCGCCAAAGGCTTGAGATCAACAACTCCAACTGCAGTCATAGGCCCGTTTATGACGTCGCTTCGCCCTCATTTTAATGGCTCAATATTTTACGTGTTTATGGTCAGGCCTTAAATACATTCGCCACCGAGGTGATAATACCAAAAGCTTTGCACCCCCGCCAACTGCCAGCCGCCAAGAGACCGACGGCGGGGTTCAACTATTAAAAGGTAACCCGGCAGGTATTTCATAAATATACAAACAGCTGGCAATATCTGATTGTGGGCAGTGACGACTGATGTTTGCCCGGGTCGTTTACGGGTTTTGTCGGCTGTCGGTTGTCGGTTGTCGCCTGGCTCGCTGCATTGAAAACTGCATAAAGGAGTGCTTGCCGGGGCGACAGACCAAAATGAAACAAGAAAGAAAATACAGTCAGCGAGAAATACGGAAAATAAATCACAAAAAAACGAAACTGTAGCTCGGCCCGTAAATTTTCTTTGGAAACGCTGGAGAAAAGCAACAGCAGCCGCTCCCGCCGGCCGGGCCGGCCTCGTCCAAAGACAAAAGCACCCGACGACTGCAGCTGCAATTGCAATGTTTCCAAGTAGTTTTCGTTTTTTATTTTGTTGTTTTCCCCGCTTTTATTTTGTGCACTCGCTGAGGCATGCAAAATGTGGGAAATGCGATTTTTCGTCCATTCAGACGGCCGGCAAGCCAGAGACATAATTGTCGGCGTCAACGTCGGCGAAGCTGCTTAGAAAAAAATATCAAGAGGAGTATAAAGAGGTTTATAAATGAATGACACAGACTCTGGATTAACCCACCAGACAGCAGCGGAGTTAAGTTGCCAACGCAAAGTGAAGGATTGTCAGTTGGACAGGAAACCAACTCCAATTGGGGATTTGTCGGGTAATCTCCGCCGATAGTAAAGCGCCAAAATTTAAAGAAATTATAAGATATGTACTCTGAATTCTTTTCACGGCTTACCCGACTTCATAATCTTTCTATAAGTTCCTCTCCCATTCTTCAATCCTATCCTTCTCTTCGCTGTAAGTGAGAAAACCAAATAATCAGCAAATTAAACCGGCTGTCCTTTCAGTTCCTCAGCAATTCTTGTCTTTAAAAATATAGAATCAAGACCGGCAATAATTCCCCGCCTTGTCTTTTGAATCATTCCCCAATTTCATAATCTAACGATTAACGATATTTGTGAGTCCATCAATTACTGGCCTAAAAAGCAGATCAATTAATAATCGAAGTATAACATTTTTCACTTCAAAGGCGATTCCTGGCCATCAGCGCCGCCGGGCTGCCGTCGAAAGGTTAAAAGTAAACAAACTAAAAGTGCGATTCAACATTGAATTGCTTTTCGCCCCTTTCGCCGGGCTAATTCGTCCCAGGGTAGTTTGCGTTCTTGTGTGATGAATAACTTCAAATACGCTCAAGACTCTGGGGCGAGTTTTGTTTTTGCTTTTTGCGTCACTTAAGTTCCTCCTGGCCGAGTGGACGACGCGCCCGCCTGTCAACCGGGCACACGCCAGCAGCCTGCCCAGCGGGGCGGTTGGAGCATGCAAAGTTATGCCATCAGCTCACGCTCATGGCTGTTTTTCCTTCATTCTTTATTTTCAAAATGAAATTAGAAGGAAACGCGGTACGGCAACGGCAACGGCGACAAGAACTGGCCGGCGGAAGGCAACAACATCAACAACAACAAGAAGAAAGCGAAAAATTGTAATGCAAATTTAATTAGGTTTTAAGTGCTTCAGAGCGACGTTATTTGTTGGTTGTGTCTTGTCAAATATTTGCTTTGAACACTGCCGCATTTTCCAGTCGCGTGAAATAATCAGAAAGGTTGGCCGCCGCCCAGAGCCGGACGCCCGCCCCCGGTCGAGATGCGTGGCCGGGGATGGTAATGAAATTTTTCTTTCACTTCTCTTAGGCTGGGTGTTTTGAAACAGTTTAAAGTTATTATGGCGGTTGGAAGGACATCAAATTGATTTTCCTTTAGCTTAGGCTTAAAGTAACCTGGCCGGCTGGCCAGCCTTCGGGCGGGTCGGCTAGGCCTGGGGAATAAACAAAGCGAAAATATTTGACTTTCTAGTTGTTTGGTTTTCATCGGCCCTGGCTGACTAATTCGATTTTGACCCGCATGCCAATCGGTTGAATTGCCTCCAAAAATCTACGGGCTAGAAAATTCAAATTGTAAAAATTGTTTAGGGTGTGCAAGTATGCGAGTATACGAGTGTGCGTGTGTGGGAATGTAAAATGCACGAGTCCATGAATTTTTGGTTTTATTCTCTGGGGCGGCAGAAACTTTGTGAACGCCCAATAAAATGCAAATATTGTCGAAAGTTTATTAAAATTCATTTATGTAATTCATTTCCCGCCCTCTCTCTCGATTGTGGATTTAGGGGAGGGTAGGGTGTGCTTGGGCAGGTGGTTGGGTGTGGTGTGTGTCATTGTGTCAAAACTCTCGGCAATAGTTTCGCGCAGTTTCTATTTCGGCGTAGCAAACATGCAAAGAATTCGACTAAGCGGCAATAATAATTGCAAATTCCGCAGCCGCCATACGAACATACAAATTCGCGACATTCACACAAATACACACACACACGCGAGTGTATGTGCAAGAAGGATAAAGTTTTGCCTGTCTAACTGTCGGCAAATCGCTGGGCTTTGCAAAAATCTTTGCCAAATATTCGCCCTCAAAAACTTCTATGCGCGCGCTGAAAAGTAGGCAATAGAATTTTCCCCAGACATTTGCATTCCACGAACTGCCGCTGCCGGCTATCCGCATTTGTAATCACGCCACCACCCGCTCCTTCCATATGCAATTTTCACGCGCCATAATTAAAATTGATTAACGTTGGCAAACAATTCTGCCGACACGCATTCAAAACGATTGCTGCACGCATACAATGACAACCCTTGCGACTGTTGTCATGACGGCAACAAATGCGAGTCTGTCAGTCTCTCGGTGTGTATGTGTGGGTGTGTGTGAGAGTATAAGCAATTAGAGCGCATCAGTGTGCACACGTCCGGTAATTTTTTTACGCTGCATCGCCGTTCAAAACGGCCGTTTTTTCACTTCTTTAGATTTATTGGCATTTTTTTTCAACACACACGCACTTGGGGAGGGCAAACAAAATAATTAAAATGCTACGGTTGCCGCTGGCCGTGTGCGTTTCAATCATCAGCATGACTAACTGTAAATCGCCTAAGAGCTTACCGCAAAAATGGTAACCCCTTTGCTCTCTTTTAGGCGGATTTGGTTGGGTTTTTTCAATCGCTTGTTCCGCTTTCACGGATTACAGTCGCTTTTTTCCTTATGCATTTGCAAAACCACAGAGCCGGCCGAACCACAATTTTAATGGTCACTTAATTATGCCATCGGTGAAGACAGCACAAACCCGTTTCCCAGTCGCTCTGTCAATTAGCATTACGAGTTTGACATGACCACACCCCAGTCAGGGGCAGGGGAAATTCGGCCATTGGCCGCTGGCCATCTAGCGATTTGGCAAATGACGAGAAATCGAGCTGCGGAAACTGAACGTATGTGACCCGTACCCGGTCAAATTCACTGAGCCGCCAGTTACCATAACTAACCGGCGACACACACAAAGTCATGCACGCCCTCACTCGAGGTGCCGAACTGAAGTTGCTGCGGCAAAAAAAAGAATAGACTGAGAAAGCAGCAGAAACTGCCAAAGGTGCCAATTGTTTGTTGGTCGCTCAGCACGACCCCCGAGGTCGTGTGGGTGTGTGTGTGTGAGTGTGTGTGTGAATTTATCGGTTGACACGACAATGCAGCTGCAATGGCCACGTTCCCATCGATTCAGTCGATTCCATTCCAAGCTGCCCTTCAATATGCTGCCAGCAGCTGCCCGTTTTGCTGCCGACTGCCGGCTGCCTGCTCTTTGATCCTCCAACCCCATTACCCTTTGTCGGTCTGGCCGTGCAAGTGTGGGCGCCTCACCCACAGCTCGCACTTTATGTCGGGGCTGAGTGTTTTGCCCATGGCGAAAAATGGCATGTCGAACAGAACCCCGCACTCCCTGGAGCTGCGGCAACCGGCGAGCCACCAACGGAAGCAACTGACTGGTCTGGACGGGTCGGTTCTGCCGGGTTCATAGGTACGTGGGCAACAAAGTTTTCTATCGCCCGACGGGCCCCCGGGTCGTTGGTGTCGGCGCCAAATGCGACCTCAACGTAAAATAATTGCTGACCAAAGTGCACTCGAATGCAGACACACGGCCACACGTGATGACCAATGCACTTCACATGTGCATAGGTCAAATGTATCTATTGTAATGCCCGGCAGTCTGCCTTCACCCACTGCCGTGTTCTCTGACCTGCCTCGTTTTTCGGTCAGTGAACAGCGGCGCCTGCCTGGCTTAGTTCCCTCGACAAGTCCACGTAATTGATGTAATTTCTGCCAAGCCTCACACACACAGCCGTGTCGACTGTCTTGTGGCCAAGAATAATGGCAGTCAATGACATGTGGAGGGAGATGGGTGAAACCTTAGACTTTGCGGCAGCCAAGCGAAAATTTTTGCAGAAAAGTCTTCAGGCATCCGTCAGAATGCAAGAGCAACCCGTCAACTCTTGAGATTCCACAGTCTCAGGTAACACGAACCGATGCACAGCAGACCGCAAATCGATAAGGCAGCAGCAGAGGAATAGAGGCTTCCATCATCTGTCAGAGGCTCTCAGGCAACGACGAACGCTCGTGGCCTGATTATTTGAGTATCGATTATTCTCGTGTTGATTGAAGAGTGGAATGGGGGCGGTAGACAAATCGATAACTGCTGTTATTGTTGTCGTTGTTGTCGCCGGCGGCAGAGCGACCGATTGAAGGTCAATACGACCCGAGCCTTGTTTGCTTTGCGCTTCCCAACCTCATCCTCATATTCGATTGGCCTTGTTGCTGGGGTTGTGGGTTGTTTGCTTTGTTGTTTCCTTTTTCCTTTGGTGTTGTGTTTTCTTTTTTTTTTGTTGCTCTCGACTGCCTTCTCCTTCGTGTTGTTTGGCCGTTGGCTGTGGCTGTGTGTGTATCGATATCCTTGCCATTTTGTTTTATCGTTTTATTGTCTTCGCTCGGTTTAGTTGTCATCCGACATGACAGTTGCCTGGCATATTTATTATAACCAAATTGAATTTGAATTTGTTGATTTTGGCCGCCAACATTCGTTTGCCAGCCTTGGCCCGTGTCTTTGTCCCTTTGGCTCTTTTCTCTTCTTTTCCTCGTTTTGTCTGCTTTGTAACTCCATCAATGCCGTGGGCATGTGTGTGTGTGTGAGGCTAATTGGAGTCATAACCGTTGAAGAAACAACCGGGAACGGGGCCCGTAATTGCCGCTTATACAAAATTTAAAAACTCAAATTGCCTTTGGTCAGAAGTGCTAATTGCCTCGAAGTAGGCAACTCGAAAGAGTCTAAAAGAAACGGAGAAAGGGCCGCGGGGGTCACGAGAAACAAAATGGGTTAGCATTTGTCAGAGCCGCTGGCTGGGGATCTCCGTCTCTTTTGCTCGGCTCGGTCGCTCGTTGGCTGACTGAAAGGCGAAAATTGAACAAAGGACTTTGTTTGTTTTCAACTAAATTAGTGCAAATAGTGCACGCCACGCCCATCCACACTCACACACCTACACAAACGGCAATGGCACCCAAGGCGGCACCATAAGCAAAAAGAGCTCATCTGCGTCAGAGAGGCGTTTGGGGCTCACAGGCGCCTTTACCTTGTGCCACTTAGGCCGCGCCAGCAACAACAACAACAAGCCCACTGCATGCACTTGTTTGAACATGTGCATGTGTGTGTGTGTGTGTGTTTGTTAGCCGTGTTCGCGGCCATTTGTTGGTATTGTCTGCAGTTTTGTGAGCCGGCGATTTGGGTGCTCTGGCGCAGCCATTACCTTTCATCTCAATTACACTCACACACACACCGCGCGGAGAAAGCGAAAAGGATAAGAGAATGTGGTGCATGGGCGGGTGGGGAGATTGGCAAGGCGGCTTCTCTGCTCCATTCACATTGCTACCTACATTTGTTTAAAGAACTTTTCACACCCAAGACAACAGCAACAAACAAGAGCGTGGCCCGCGCAGCAGCGACAACTACCGCAATGGCACGTTTATGGCACACGTGACCTGCTTTGCCTCTTCCTCTTCCACTTCTACTTTCTCGCCTTCTCCGGCGTCTCAGTGTCGCCGCGCCCGTCCGCGCGGGCACCCCATTTTTATGCTCATTCGCATAACCATCATCCCATTGCCCGCTGCCTGCCACCCAGCCAGCTAGCTAGCTGTTATATTTTCGCACACTATTCTTACAAGTGTCTACAGTTAAGTACACACGCACACACACACAGCTAGAGATACCCATACAGCTTCCAGTCGGCGGTCTTTGTTGTACGCCCAGCGAAAATTACCATGCTCAGGCGAAAGCTGAGACTCGGCGAAGTCACTGGCGTAGTCGTCGCCGTGGTCGTTGTCAATGTTGTTGGGACCAAGGCGTGAAAAGAAAGGAAAACTTTACGCGCTTCATGGCAAAAGAAAACGAACCGAGAGGCTTTTAGACACAGCGCAGCTCCAATACTCTTTCCCCACCAACCAGGACAAAGCTAGGTAACTCCAGGGTTCAAAGTATAACCGGCGAATGATGCGGGTTGAATTCAGTTGCCCTTTGATGGCTAAGCCAAAAGATCTCAGCGATCGGCCGACACACATTCAATGCTGGGGAAATGAAACTTATATGTACTCTTTTCATAGATGAAGGGCAGAAAAACATGGCAAGTGAAGAAAGCGGAGAAAGCAAGGCGAGAAAAACGCAAAACAACACCAACAAAGATGGTATTGCCAACATAGAGGAAAGTTAAAAAGCTGCAGCTTTGGCGTTGCAATGGATTTCATTATGCGCATTTTCTACCGCACTCTGTGCTGTTGGTGTTGTTGGCCGCCTTGAATCCTCGTAGGTGTGTGGCTGCCGCCGGGTTGGCTGTTGCAGAGACTGAAATGCAATTTGCATAAGTTTCACAGCTTTTTCGCCTTATAAGAGCCGAGTTATATAAAAAATAAGAACGAATTCGTAACCCCACAATAGCCTTCGCTACACGCAACGGTCAACTGGCAGGAAAATTTTAAAGGCAGTTCAGGTAAATGAATTTGCCGCTCAAAATACGAAATACGAAATCAAATATGTCCTAGAAAACTTATTTGTTCAATTTTCGCTTGAGTTGTCAATGCATTTAAGCAAATAAAATCGGAAAATTCAATAAAACGAAAATAGAGAATCCCAAGAAACAAATTCCTTCATTTTCAGTCAATTGAAATCCACCGCCGCCCCAAAATCTAGGCAATGATTTCTTGCAAAACCCCCGCAGCGAAATTGAATTTCAAGTGCATTTTAAAGCATCCAGTGTCTGTAATATTAACTGAACTAAGCCCACCCAAACATATTCCATCTCCGAATCAGAGATATGAAAATGGTATGGGAAGACTTCGTACAGCCTGGAGACGATTAGTAGGCGATAAATTATAAATGGCAGTGCACTTGTTGAAATATGAAATTAACCAATTAAACTATCAACGAAATTTAACATTAAGACTCGCAATTATTTAGTTATTCCTTGGCTTACATATTTTATTGTTTGTTGCATTGAAGTTGTAAGAATTTTGAGTTTGGATTCTTAATGGCGTCCTTTGATTTTGAGGAGCGTGGAAACGATTACCAAAAGACCGAAAGATGTTCGTTTAATATTCTCGGAACGAATTTATTGAAGTAAATTGCCGAAAATTGAATTTGTTAGTGCAACCAGAAGGGAAATTCGTTTGCCAGCCAACTGCCAGCCCAACAAGGCCAACAAGATTTTGTCACATTTGTCAGGCAGAAAATTTCAGCTGTTGCTCGGCACAGAGACCAAAATCCCCGCAGGCCCAACAGCGGCAGGCGGACATTCCACTTAAGTTAGCTACTCGTTTGATTCTTTTCCTCCACCCCCACCAAACCAACTAGCAGGACGATCACAGACTCTGCGACAGTCGAGCCTTGCGGGCAAATCACTCATTACACACTTTCGCTTGCGCGCACATCACAGACGACAGAACCTGGCGAAGGTTGAGGGAATTCTGCTCAGTGGCAGAGTCTCCGATGGGGGGCACATATCACAAATTATGTCAATTTACTGTCGCTGCTGCTACCGCCAATCTTGCCAGCCGACTGGCCAGTTGGGCAGTGGGAAGGACGACGACGGCGGCGACGGCTGCCGGAGTTTTCATCTGTCTGTTTACTCGTTGAGAATTTGACATTTTACAAGGGAATTACAAACGTACGAAAATTGCTACCATGTTCAGCGACAGCCTAAGCGCAGACAGACAGACAAACATTCGCTAACCAAATGCGTATAAATGCTCGACTGTCTGTAGGTCGTCGATGGGTCGACGTTGGTGGTCTGTCTGGTTGGCTGCACAGAGCTCCCCTCAGACTCCTCGTCCTCCAATTCTCTGCGTGGGTGGCCGCTTGTCTGCTCGGGCGACGTTTTCATGTGCAAATTTCCCGTGTGTGTGTGGGTGTTTATTTTTTTGTAGTGGGCCATAAATTATACAACTGGGAATTGCTTTTCTATAAAGCGCGTGCATATTAAATAAATGTCAACAATTTTGGTGTCGGCAGTCACACACTCACACACACACACGATTGCCAGCTGAAATTATGCGTAAGAAATTCGCCATTAAATTTCATTTTAGAATCTTTAAATTAAATTACGCGTAACGCGATTTTCGCTATCGCTCATTTCCCACTCGCTGGGCATTCAAAAGCCTCCAAATTCGAATCGATTTGGCCGTCCAACATCCCCAAAGAAAATGGGAAACGAAAACCGCTATTGATGGCGGGCTTTGTATGCCACAATTTTCACTTAGCCTGGCGCCGATCTCAGCGATAGTTTTCCATGGAAATTTCCACCTTTATTGGAAATTACGACACCGTCACGACCGACCAACCCACAGCATCTTGGGTCTAATGCACTACCAGGCGAATTGGCAATTAAGCCGGTTTAACTAGACAAACCCCAGCCCCTGCCTGGGCTCGGGCTCGGGCCTCCACCGACTGCCATTCTGATCTAATCCCGGCCACCAACCATTGTCATTTGCTTGGATTGGCTTTGCATTTGCCAGAGCGACCGACCCGGGCCCTGGAAGGCAGGGGGCGGTGCTGGCGCCCTTAGCATTTATCTATTTTCAGTGACATCAATTGGCAGTTTAAATGCAAAAGATGAGGCCGCACAGAAATCGCAGCCAGTCGAGGGATCGACAGACCGACCGACCGACCGGCGGACCACCTCATTGTCGAGGACGTCATCGTCCTTGTCGTCAATTTAGCATTAATATTCCCACTCACGTACTCGGCTGTGATTATGCGGAGTCTTCGATGGCAGACGGGTGGCGGCCAAGTCAGCGGGCAACGGCAACTGTGGCAAATGCGGTTTTGGGTGCGGTCGCCCAAAGGGGCATGGGCGGCGGCAAGTCTGCGGCTCCCTAGCAGCGTTACCACGTCCAGAACGAGGCATGGGGCACGCGAGCAACGCCAGAGACGCCGCTGCTGGTGCTGGTGGTGGTGGCGACTTGTCGTGCGGTTTGCCTTGCGTGTTGCTGGTGGCACTGCCACTGCCACGCGGCGTGACAGTTAAAAGGCAACGTTTTGTTGACATTTGTAGATGTTGAAGAAATCGAAGGCAGTCACTCCCCGCCCCTGGCCCCATCATCATCATCGGCCACAACAGTGAAAGCAAAGCGAAGCTTTAATTTTGTGTTAATGACTTTGGCAATAGTTGATTTTTTCCTGCTCAACGACCGACCTTCTTTTCCACTCAGAGTCGGCTGGTTGCAGATTTGTAGGTCGTGAATTGTACACTGTGAATTGTTTGTTTTGAACGTTTTTTGTTTCTTGTTCTTTGCAGTTACCACCGTGGGCGTGGAGGCGGTCCTGGGGCGCACTGCATCCCTGCCGTGCGACATTGAGCCCGAGGGGAAGGACGATCGGGTTTACATGGTGCTCTGGTTCCGCGAGAGCGCCGGCAAGCCACTTTACAGGTAAGCAAACAGCCCACAAAGCAAACAAACTACGCATACACCGACCTCCAAATACCCTAAAGCAGACAAGGAGAGCAGTCCCGGGAATTGTATCTGGCTTTTAAGTTCCTTTCATACTCCGTTTATCACCACTAATTAGCTCTATTTTGAAGGGGAAATTAAAACTAAAACCTTTCCTATTTCAATTTAATTTGTGGCAGCTTAGCTTAGCTGACAGTTCGGGCGACACAGGCTTCTGCTAATTCTATGGGGTCAGATAGGCCGTTAAAAGGACCTTCCCCACCAGCCCCCGTTTGGCCGCTAGCTCCTTTGTGGCCGACGGTGTCCCCTTTTTTGGGCCGTGTGTGATTTATGCCGCCCGGTAGCGTGGATCTTGAGAAATGGCATCCAGTTCATAATTTTCAAATAATTTATTATTTTAATAACATCATCAATATCAACTCAACACACACACACATGTATACACGTTGGCCTCCTTCCACCTCAATGGGGCCGGTGGCAAAACAAAAGCGAGGCCAGGCCAAATGGCGACAAAGGCTCATATATTAGCCGCCAGGCTCAGTGGCCCCGCCAACCTGAGGACGACCGACCACCACCAGGGCAGGCCGGTGGATCCGTTGAAAACATCAACAGCAGCGCAGGCAGCACGCCAGCCAACTTGGGGTTGGCATTGGGGCTCTTTTGGCGGCAACTTTGATTATTAGGGGGCGTGGACGTGGGCAGATGTTATTTATAGAGACAGGGTGATCGGCCGGCGGGCAGCAGGGACCGCCACAGTCTCACCCGGGGATTGGCCGGGCGGCAGCTAATGGACGGCGGGGAGAACGTGTGTGCTTACGTTTAATATGTTGCACATTATAAGCAGACATCGATATCCTTTAGCCTTGTCAATTTTGCTTACATGTGCTTCCTTTTCAATATGTTGGCTGGACAACCCGACCGCCCACAACAATCCACGTGGATATCAAGGGCAAAGCGCGAGTTGTTCACACTGTTGCTATGTGTGTGTGCGTGTGTGTGTCAGTGCGCTCAATTGGAAGCAATAAATTTCACTGCTACCCAGACAATAGATAAGTAAGACAGTGACAGAGTGCAGAGAGCTGGTGAACGGGGCGAATGAAGATGGCCAACGGCGCCGCCGAATCGCCAGGGGATGGGGGATTCATTGTTTGGCCCGCAAAACTAGAAGAAAACAATAATGTCGCAAGAATTTCCGACTTTATAACCAAAATATCCGAAAGTGATTCGAATTCGATTTCCGTTCCTGGGAAAACCAAACGCCCGCAGCGCGGCCAACCCAAACGCCCACACACCGCCCCGGCCAGCAGAAAATAAAACAAGTAAATAAAAAGAACAAAAAATAAAGACGGTAAACAGCAGCCAGCAACGACAACGGCCACCGCAATATCGCCGTGTTAAGTCGGCGGGTGGCGGCCACCGCCCCCCACACCAGCCCCAGGGAAAGGGCTGAGAAGCATAAAATTGCCCAGCCAGGCAGGCAGGCGAGCGCTGCGTGAAATCGAAGGCGCAGGTTGGGTTTAAATAACCGAGCCAAGGAAACCCAGAGAATGGAAGCTCGAAAGCAGCAGGCTAAAAATTTCAAAGAAATTGAAAGAAATCATGTGGCGCCAGCCGACGCGCGTGTGTGTAGGTGTTGCTGGGTGTGCCGGGCACACAGGAAATTTGGTATTTTTGGTTACAGTTTGACGGGTAAATTGCAGGGCGGCCGTAGCCTCGGCTTTCTCGCCTTTCTCTGCCTGATCCGGGCTGCGGCTACGAAGACTAAATTCTCTAGCCCAATTTCTCCCCTCACAGCCGCTCGCTTGGGTTCTGTAAATTTTCTTTTGTTCTTTTCGCCTGCTCTGCAGTTGACAGCTTCACACTTTTACCGACCTAGACAGACGGGGTGGAGAGTGCGGGGGACAAAGCTGAGGCCTCGCTCTTCTGTCTGTTGAAAAAATCATGAAAAATCCTGAAAGCCAGAAACAAAAAATATTAAAAATTATAATGTTAGCCTGGCCCCGCCGGACATTCAAGGGTTGACTTGTCGGTCGGCCAAACGACCCCCCGCCTGTGAGAGGGATTTGTATTTTTTCCGACTTTGACCCTTAAAATGAGATTTACACAGAGACTTGTATATAATTTTGTATTTGGCCCGAATGACAGGCGATTATGTGGGTGAGTGGCACGTTGGTTGGGGATGTTGCGACTTTGAATTAACAATCGACTGGCACAAATTCAGCAGGGCAGGTGAGAAAGGAAATGACAGCGCCTCCGACGACTGACAGCGTCGATTTCGGTTGCAAACATCAAGCGTCTGCCGTCGTCGACGTTGGCCGAAGGTCGGGCTAATTGATTTTTAAAACCTGCCAGGCTGACCCGAAATTCACTGACAGTTGCGTTGCCTGTCAAAAGCGGGGAATGGGGGGAGTCGCCACTGCGCCATAATCCATTTCATGGGCCCCGCAGGCAGCAATAATCACCAGGAGGCCATCAGGCAGGCGAGGACTGCAATCGAAAGTGCATTCACTCTGGCCATTTGCCGTTGAGCGTGGCGTGTGTGTGTGGCAGGCAACTTGAGAATCGGCGGCCACAAAAGTAATAAACCACGAAATGGTATTCAAAATGGCCCGGCAATAAAACCCGGCCGTCCAGCGGGCAAAAACTTGGGCCAAACGCAATTAACTCGAGTGCATTTTCGGGATTTTACGAGTTCTGTTTTGCCCTCCGCAAGCGTCGGTCAACGGCCACTGCAACTGCGGCACTTTGCGCCAAATTTCAACTTAGATGAGGGAAATTTAAAACTGCAATTAAGCTCAGCGTGTGTACGTGTTCTTGAAATCAAAGCCCGCCAGACAAGCCGCCATTCAGGTGAGTCAATCAAGTCGAATTTCTGCAATTTGGCAACCTGAGAGCCCCAACTGAAATCCATTTAGGGGAAGATGAATTTTTCGTATTTCAAATTTATTGCCAAATTTATTGGGACGACACTGCATAAATTTTGCGACTTGTCCACGCCACGTTGCCGTTTCCTTTTGGTCCCCAACTACGATTCATATGCTACAAATTATATACTTATGAAAAAGAGGACCATGGCCAGCGCCAGGCCAGCGAATCTGATGCCAACAAATGTCAACAGGACCCGGAGCGCCAAACGGGACAAAGAGTTGGTGGAGCGGTGGAAAAAACGAAACTCTGGTTGGCAATAACAAAAGAAATTTACAGATATTACACAGCGTGGGTCCATAATACGGGCCGATGCTTTGGCAGCAGACGATGGCCAGACCGACCGACCAGCAGCTAGTAAAAGGCCCAAAAACAAAGGGGCAGTAAAACCATTTGCATATGTAGGCAGCGTTTAAGTGTGTGTGTGCGTGATGAAAAGGGACTGGGGGTAAATATTCTTTTTCATATTTTGTGTGTGTCGATTTGTTGCTGTTGTTGTTGCAGGACAACGAACAACCAATTTAAAATTTGTAGCGAGCTGGGAAAATGAAACATTTCATAGCATACATTTCGGGGCCAGCAAATCGTCGCTTGCCGTGGATATGTGCGTGTGTTTTTGTATTTGATATGGGTCCTATATGGCATTTGATATGGCTATATTTTTTTTGTTTCTTTCACCTTAAACAATAAGGTGAAAAGGTAAAGTTTTTTCCGGAAAGGGCCGCCCTGTCAATAGAACCCGGCCAGCTGACGGAAGCCTCACCTTGCCCAGGCTCTCGGCTCCCTCCTTTTCCGTGTAGTTTACTGCCTTTTGTCATGCGCTGCATAATTGAAGTCAACACCAAAAACACTTTTTGCCCCAAACTGCCAACGACAGGGCCAAGCGGCGGGGGTCGCTGCCATCACAGGGTCTGGAAGGGGGGCTGAAGGCAACTTGTGTTTAAGCTGTCAAAAAATAACGTCACCGTCAGCTTCGTCACCCACACACACACGCTCTGACACATATTGTCATAAAATTATTCAATGGTTATTGTCACCGTCACACACCCGTCGTCCCATCGTTCCGCCAGCCCGCCGTCGCCTCCTCTCCTGCTGAGTTTTAGTGCCGCACGCCTTCATCCTTTTTTTTCTGTTTTTGTGTGTGAGCTGTGTGTGCCCCGCCCGTCCTTTTGCAATTTTTTTCAATAGGATTTTGTAAGCGTTACAAAGTAAAAGGGCCAAACATTAAATGGCAATATGAGAAGCGCAGCGAATGGCAGACGATCCCAAGATGAAGGCCAAGACGAAGGCCCACGACAGTTTTCCTTTTATACTCTGCAACATTTTTATGTACGAGGAACATTAGCTATAAATTCCGATTGAAAACTGGCGATCTTGAAATGACTGATCAGTTGATTGATTCAAAGATTTCTCATTGGATCCTGAACGATTTGAGTAAACTGCCAAGAGCCTGCTTAAGTGCAGGGCATCTTTGTCTCGGCTTAGGTTTGCTTCGATTTTATATTGGATTTTGGGGACAGCATGTGTTGTGCGTCCCTGGATTGTTGATGGCTCATCCCTTCTTCTTCGTTTTTCTTTGCCGGCCTTGCAATTTTGGCCATCACAAAAATGAACGGCCCGAAACGGTCCGAAATCGAATCGAACCGTAATTGCCCCCCGTATGTCAAAAGTCCGTGGCCCTTGTGGAGGACATGCGACGTGCGCAACGCCCTGCGGTTGGATGCGGTGGATGCGGATGTTTGAATAACGTGGCTCATTCATTGGGCCAGAAGATAAAGTGCCACCAATTAACGCAAAATAAATAAAACTCAACTAATTGCCCAGCCAAGCCACAGGCCAAGAAAGAGCCAGCAGCAGACTCTAAAAACAAAGGCAAACATGAGCATGGCTCAAAAAAATGTGGGCGGAGAAGAAAAGAAAAGAAAATAAAAGCGAAGAAAATCCCAAGGCAAACTCTTGAAGCGGCATCCACTTGGCTTGCCGCCGCCACTGCCACCGCCAGCAGACACAAAATTTTCTGCAACTGCCACAATGTTGACTGGTCCCGGGCCTGGGCCTGGGCCTAGCCTGGCCCCATTCTGGTGCCTTCTTTACAATTTTTACTGCTAGCATTTTACGTTTTTTTTCTTGGTTTTTTTCTTTGCGCGATTTTGCTTTCTACTCGCCGGCCGTTGGGCCCCGGACGCATTGTGCAAACTCGGCATTATTGTTTCCTAAGGCGGCCTAAAACACCAACAAGGAAACACACAACATCGGCCAAGGGAATGCCTCCCTCACCCCACAGCACCCCCGTATCGTTGGCTTTGTTGACTATTCGACGATTTTCGTATTGTTTGCAAATGCGCTAAATTAAAAGCGACGCGGCTGGTGGACTGAGGAGGGTAAAGTCTTAAAAATAAATTTTGTAACATGAAGCAACTGTCCGAGAGAAACTGAGCCGCCTCTCTCCATCTGTCTGTCTGATTCGAGTGTCCGTCTGGGCAGTGCGAAAATCGTTGACTTGGAGGTCGCCTTTTGTCCGTTGTTGACATTTTCGCGCATGTATTTAATTAGGCTAATTACGGGACGTGCTCAGAAAGCGTCTTTGAGAGCAGCCACGGCCATCGCCCCTCGTCCATTTGGCTGGCTGGGTTTTTTCCGGTTTTATTTCTTTTCGTGTTTTTTCGGAAAGCCTAAGGCCGCGCTCGACCTGGCTTAAGTGCGTGGCCGCTGGGCGGACCTGGGTGGCTGTAATTTATGGCCTGCGGTTGCTCTCATTGAGCTGGTTTGGGTTAATGCACTTTAAAAATAATTAAAACTCTTGCTGGGCCGTCTGCCCAGCTGTCTGGCTGTGGGTCAGGGCAAGGCCAGCCAAATGTAAATAAGTGGCAACTACTGGCCAACCCAAGCGAGAGCACAGATTGCGGGGGGGTCCACGCACACACACACTGACACACACACACAGCAGGACACACACAGCTTGATAAGCATAAGAAATATGAGCACCGGATATAAATTGTGTCAGCGGCAAAATGATAAAAAACCACTTAAAGGCGCAAACAATACTGCTGGCAGGCAGGCCAACAGTCGGCAGTCGGCACAATGACAAACCGCTCGACTAACCGCAACCGAAGCGGCCCGCCACCGGCCCCAAAGATAGCGACAAACCCAACCGACAGCGATGACGATGAAGCAACGACAACGACGACGACGACGGAAACAACAAAAGCACAAAACTTGCGGGCTCAGGCCGCTGCCATCGTTCCCCTTCCCTTTGCCAGCTCCTTGGCAAGTCATTTGTGGCACTTGGCATTGCCTTGAATTGGCCAAAGCGGAAGGCGGCTGGCAAGGCTAGTGGGGGAGGCGGTAAGACGACTGCCAGCCGGACAGACATTAACAAATACAATAAAAGCGCCAAAGATAGCGCGTCAGGCTTTTTAATGCGAAAAATTGCAAACGTCGCAGCCACGGCCACTGGGGGCAATAATGCGAAACGGAAGAAATTAGTTGCGTGTAAATTTATGCTTAGGTCGTACGGGTCAACAACAGACGGAGGAACCGAAGGACCTCCTCGGCCGCAAATATACGGCGAAGACAGCGACGAGGGCTCGCGCACCGGAAAAGGGTCATTTCGTGGACGCGTGAAATTTCAGACCCTCGGCCGGCAGTTTGCTCTTAAAAAAAAAGAAAAAAATGTCGGCCAGCGCAATTTTATATCATTTTTTATTAGCTTGTAGCGCGGCCGGGCTCGGCTCGGCAGACCGTAGCTTTTTCCCCCGTCGATTTGTTGACGATTCCAACAAAAAAGAAAAAAACGCGAGGGGTTCGGCCAGATGGTGAGTGGGCCGGCCCAACCGCAAAGCCGCTGCCGTAAACGTTGCTAATGTGGCTTTTTTACGCCTGCCCGCCCTCACCCAGAGCGTCAAGGATGACTGGAGATCGGCCAGGGTGACGGGCGGGGCGAGGCGGAAGCGACAAACAATTGAAAAATGTTCAGAAATTAAGGCGGGCAATTTTTATACGCAAAACATAAGGCGACCCACCGTCCTGCGCGTAGGTGGCAACGGCAACGCAGACATTGCCCCAAGAAATCCGCATAAAAATTTACGATGCGGCCAGCGACCGCCTCCGCTCTTTCGCCGGGTTTTTATTTTCGAGTGGGGGCGGATGAAGGCCTCGGGGCATTTCTGGTGACACAACTTATCGACAATATTAAGCATTTCGTTGTTCAGCGATTGTGGGAGATATGCAAAAGTTTCCCCCAAACTCCAAATTACCCATATTTCTAGCAGAATTTTTCATTATCGTTTAACATTTGCATTTGTGGTGGCGCTTGTCTTGCAGCTTCGATGTGCGCGGCAGGCCGTTCGAGAAGGCGCTCTACTGGTCGGACACAAACTCATTTGGGCCACGTGCGTACTTTGTTACCAGACAGCAGCCGGCTAAATTATCCGTCGACAATATACAGCTGGATGATGAGGGTGTAAGTAACTTTGCCCACCCTGCCACAGAAAAGTATGCTATGAATTTTTTTATTGAGTTTTTCTTGTTTTTTTTTTTTTTGTGCTTCCTTCCGTTTCTTGCGTTGTTAAACGGACCTTGATGGCTGGCAACAGGTCTACCGCTGTCGTGTGGACTTTCAAAACTCGCCCACAAGAAATCATAGAATTAATTTAACGGTTATTGGTAAGTTGGAAGCCGGCAACGAAAGCATATTATCCGTTATTTGGCGGAGGAAATGGCCGCCGCCACTCTCATTTTGTGTGTGCTTTCAGTTCCTCCACATCAAATCCTGGTCTACGATGCATCCGGTCGGGATGTGGCCGGCGCCGTTGGTCCATTGCTCGAGGGTGATAATATTGTGTTGACATGTGAAGTGCGTGGCGGTAAGTAAATCATGATAAACGACATTCACCCACACACACACAGACACACGCGAGCGCAAACACGGCTGGCTACTTAAACGTGCAAACCACTCAGACAAAAGGCTATCAAGCGACGTCGCCGACTTTGGCCCTGGCTCACGCAATTCAAGGAGAGCCCAGCAGCCACCCAGCCAGTCTATTTAAAGAATTAAAGATGAAGTCGACCAGATAGGCACACTCACCCACACACGAGCGGTGTCCGACCTGCGACCTCGTCGGTTTGGCTGCCTTAGTCATCGTAAATAATAAAAATAAATGTGTGTCAGTGCTCGGCGGCCAGGGCGCTGTCTATGTCTGCTGCGTTGGTGTCTCCCAGCCAACGAGACGAGCCACCGCCACCACCACCGCCACCGTCAGTGGTGCTGTCATTGCCACCTTACTTTGAAAAATGCAACAATTTTCAGCGTCTGTGTCTGCCTTTTGTCGCATGTTGCCGCCGGCTGGCTGGCTGACTGGCTGGCTGGCTATGACCTGTAGGCATATGCGGCATCGTAAATCTTTAAAAAGGTCCCCGAGGTGAGAAAGCACCAAAGAATGGAGAATGAGAAGAGATGAAAGCGTCCAACGTCCACTGACGGCAGCGGTTACAAAGTTTTTCTCTGTCCTTTGCTGCTGCTGCGGGGAGTGTGAAAAATTTGTCCAAGTTCTGCGCTGGCCGTGCCTCTGACATCGTCCATTATAAATCATTAACTTTGTGACAACAATATTTTGGCATTAGAAAGAAGACGGCCATGAATTCTCCAGCCGTCGTCCTTTAAAATTCATGCAGCTGCATTCGCCGATGGCCACTCACCCCGCCTTATTCCCGTCAAGTGGCCATTGAGATTTCGATGGCGCTAGCGGTTTATGGTTTCCGTGGCCCCCCAGGGACGTGCGAAACGTCGACTGCTCCAGGCGATTTTGCATTGCTTTATGCACATATTTTGGAGTGATTTCGTCATTGGCATACGCTGACAACTGCCATTGATGGACGCCGGTTGTTGGTTGTTCGTTGTCGCTTACGTGCAGCATTTTGCCTGGTCGGGGTTTGGGTTTGTATTTTTGGCACTTGCCGGTTTGCTTGGCCGTCGACTTGCGTCACGTTCAGTTCAGCTTGACTTTGACTAGTCGCATGTGAATGAGCTAAGCTGCCAGTTTGCCAGCAGGTAACCAAAAACAACAACAACAGCAACGACTTCCAACCGGCGAAGCCGACATTTGCTTCTGACACCTGCTGAGCGACACGCTGCTTGGCAAGTTTGCCTGGTGGCCCGGCTCGTCACCGCCTCAATTCTGGGTCGTTACTGTTGCCCGCCCCTTGACGTTGGCTGTGATTTGTATGCAACATTCTGGCGATGCCTGGTGGCCGCCAGCCATGTCAGCGTGGCGGCTGCTTCTATGCCAATGCATATTTCATTTGCCAGCGGCTCTCTGCTGGGCGCTAAGCCAAATTAACTAATATTGCAATTTCAGCGCCACATGTCGCCGTCGTCCTTGATGCTGCCACGGGCTTGCCTGATTAGGGCGAATGCAAATCCCGTTGCTATTTTATGGCCGTCTGTATAATCGCGAAGGCGACGCGCAGACCACCCCGAAATGCCGAATTGCTTTATCAACTTTATTAAGTTCGACTAATAGCAATTAATACGGGCAATAAAAGGCTAATCTAAGCAGGCCATAAAACCGGGCTGGAGGTCAGTCAGCACATTTTATGGGACAAAGAGCCCGCGCGCATAATTCCCAGGACGCTGGCCGTCCAACGCAATTGTCAACAACCTTAAGTGTGGCTGAGCTTTGCTTGGCATTACTTTTGTCCGTTCGTTGGCTTGCCATTTACTTCCGTGTGGAGACACAGACCCACAGAAAGCCAAAAGGGAAGCTGTTATTTGTCTATTATCCTTGGCAATTTTTTTCATCTCACTTGCCGACCGGTCGTCGTCTGCTCAGCTTGGCTTATTGTTGTCGTTGTTGTTGGGTTTGTTGTCGTTTGCAGTTGGCTGTTGGCTGTCCGCTTCATATCCTTTGGAATTGGGGGACTCCCTCCCGGCCAGTTAATTCATAGGCCAAGTAAGCCTCACACGCTCGAGCTGCTTGGCTGGCTGCTATGGCTGCTTGTTGCTATTGTTGCTCATTTCCTTTTCATTCATTTGGATCACTTAATGGCGATGGCAACGACTTGTGCAGGGCTGCCAATCGAAGGGGAGGGAACGGATTCGGAATCGGTTGCCGGGCACTTAAACGGATTAAAAATATTTCGACCATTCAGCTGGCCGGCATGAAGCAAAATCGATCGAGAAAAATGAATACCTTTTTGTTGGATTTCTCATTTCCACAAAGTAGGAAAAATTTGTCGCCGATTTCACAGAAGAGCAAAAAACTTTCGAATTTCATTTTCTGTTGCCAGCTTTTCGGGGCGCCCCATTCTTCTTCCCTCTTTTGACCTCATTCAATATTCACGCTTTGACGTTGGGACGGCCCACAACTTTTGCTAGTTAAGCTGGCTAAGCCTTTTTTAAACAGCCATGGGTAGCCACTGGTAAATGCGCATCATCATTAAAACGCTTAAAGTTTTCTGTTCGTTTTTCCCGGTTCCCAGTTCTGTGTTTTTTTTCGCCATAAATTTTGAAACGCGTCGCTGCGGTGGCAGCCACTTCCGCCAGCTTCATTGCAATGCCGTTTATAATGCATGGCCCAGCCGAACTTTCGTCAGGGCCGACAAAAAAAATTAAACAATTCACAAATTCCAAATTAACACACAGCCACAGATTAAAGATTCATACGGCGAATGCCGGGACCCCAAAGTTTCCTCCATTCTCGTGTGCGTTTGGCTGGATGGATGGAAATTCTAATGCGCTTTGCCAAATTGTTTGTGTGTGTCTAACTAACTGCCAGCAATTAACATAAATTTGACTGCAACTTCCATTGTGTTTTTGGGCCGCAGGTCGCCCGGAGCCCACAGTCACGTGGCTGAACGGCACGCAGAGCCTCGACGCTGGCAACGGCGTGTCTATGGGACGTCACGTCACCGTCAACCGTCTGGAGGTGCCGCACATTTCCCGCTCCGCCTTGAACAACACCTACCGCTGTCAGGCGTCAAACACGAAGCTGGTGGCCCCCGTCGAGCGCAGCATACGCATCGAAATGTTACGTAAGTAAAACCGGAAAATCCCAGCCCCCCACCCAATCGGATCTAATGGTGATGAATTTGTCTCATTCCATAGTCAAGCCCACGTCGGTGAACTTGACCAACAAACTAAAGGTCTTCTCCTCGGGCACGCAATACAATCTCACCTGCATTGTGGCCGGCTCGGTGCCGGACACGGAAATCCGTTGGACCCAAAACAATCGGCCCTTCAAGCGCGGCATGGTGAGTGTGAATTGGTTGCTTATTTATGAGCCCCTCGGACTGCCTGTCATTGGCCACTTTTCTAATCAATTTCCTTAACGTTTCTCTTGTCTGCAGCTGACGACGAGCCACAGCAATGGACGCGTAATGTCGACTTTGTCGTTTTATCCTCAGCCTGAAGACGACGGCACGATGCTCAAATGCGAGGGCTCGAATCCTCGGCTCCAGAACTCGGCCATCGAGGACTCGCTCATGCTGAACGTCATGTGTAAGTCATCGTCGTCAGTGGGTGGCGGGCAGGGGGAAATAGTTTGTCAGGAAAAAAATCAATTTTAATTTTCATAAATGGAAGTTGTGCCAAGTAAATTGACAGGCGGGTAGACAGACGACCGGTGGGCGGTGGGTCAGTCGGGCCACAAATCAAAGCCACTTCAGCAAATAATTCTGAATTATGCAGCAATATTTGCCCTTCCCGGCGGACCCCGCCTGCTGGGTTCTCGTGTATCACACATGTCAATATATAAATATTTTCTCGACTTTAAGCGGAGGCCATAAAAAAATGCCTGGAATATTTGCTGCTTCTGTCGGCATATTTGCCAGAGAAATGCCATAAATTCTCCTTTATGCTTTTATCAATTTAAAATCAACAATTTGCCAGAGACGAAAAAATTATAACAGCCACAAGCCCAAGGTCAAATTCAGTCACATTCACGCAGTTTCCCGGCGCCCTAAAAACGCAAACCAGGAAGAACGCAACCAGGGCAATGCCATAAAAATCAATTGGCCCCCCGCACACACACAGGTAGCATAGCCTGCGGTTCAATGCCTTCGTTTGTTGTGTCGCCACGGCGAAATATTCGGTCGAAAGCAAAATAATAAAGTGAATTTTTAAATTCAAATTCAACGAATTACAGAAACCCATTTAATCTGCTTAATATTTAAAATGGTCAGTGAGATTTCTAAGTATTTCCGTAGTTAAAATTAACTGAATAACAAGAGTTTTTAGAATTAGGCTGCCTTGGGTTGCTGATTCGTCGACTTTGCTTGCATTTTCTGCAAACTGAACGCTTTAGGATCTTCGCCTACCTGCGTCGATTCTCGATACACAATTTCTGAAAGGATGTCATCATCATTTTGTTATAAATATAAAAGACCCACTCAAAATTTTATGCCATCCATCATCCATATTGCCACACACACACACACGCTTTAATTTAAAAATTTTGGCACTCTACGTCTGCCGCGCCCCTCGTCCATCGACCATTCGCCGTGGCTGTTTATTTTTATGGGTCATCTTGACGACCGAACCGCGTTCTTTGTTTTCCGCACTCTTCTTTTATAATGCAATAATTTCGGTGCTTTTCGATTTTATTTTATATCACAACTCCGAGCGAACTGCGTCCCCGACCGAATGCCAATTAGAAGGCTTAATTGCCGTCTGGCTGGCGTCCACTTAAAAACTACAAATTACCCAAGTTCTCTGGTATTTCTCGCAGACCCGCCGCAAGTCACCTTATCGCTGGGCTCCACGCTGCGCGCCGACGACATCAAGGAGGGCGACGACGTCTACTTCGAGTGCCATATCAAGGCCAATCCCAAAGAGCATCGCATCATGTGGTCGCATGATGTAAGTACATTTTAGTTTTCCCCCAAAAATGTTTATGGCCATGCAAATATTCCGCAAGGAAAATCTCATAAATTCTTCCATTTCTCCCACGTTCTCCTCCAGGGCCTGCCGGTCACCCAGAATGTCTCCTGGGGCATCATCATCTCGACCAGGTCCCTGGTGCTGCAGCGGGTGGGACGCATCCATTCGGGCTACTACGCCTGCTCGGCGGCCAACGATCGCGGCGAGACGCAGAGCGCTCTGGTCAACCTGAGGATACGCTGTGAGTATTGCAGGGCATGAAATATTTACGGGCGGGGCCGTCGGGGGCACAAAAGAAATTGAAATTTTGTAGGCGAAAACAAATTTGCGCTCGAATTATGCTGACAGTCGATGTCAGTGGAGCGGAGCATTAAAAATACATCTACCTAAATGTATGCAAATATAGACTCGCACCCAATCGCGGCCTCACATTGGCAACAATGTGGAGCGGCCACGCCTACCCGTCCCGTGGGGGGATGGGCGTTTTTGGCAAATCACAAAAACTTTTTTGGCCTGCGCGTCGGAAAGTGAACCCAAATATGCTTAAATGACATGAAATATGTTGGACAGGGGGATGAACTCGGCCTTGAGCTCGTTTCTGGTTGACAATTACATTTGCCAAAACTCTCCATGAATAATGAAGAATGGAAGGAAATATTAACATTTAATGCGCTGCCAGGAGCGGGAAAATTTCTCAAGACCCTTTAGAATTGTTAGGTGGAAACAAACTCCTGAAAATAACTTGAAGCTTTCCATATAACTCTCGATTGGTTGGAAGTGTGAAAAGCAATGGGCTTTCAATTAGAAATTACTTTAAATTCGTATGCAATTTAAGGAGAATTAAATGTTTCCATTGTGCGATGTACAGATATTTCATAGCTGTCAGGTCATTCGAACCAATCACCTTAATTAATGCATAGACAATTTGTAGTTCGCACTGCTTAGCATATTGAATTTAATATGAATATTGGGCTGATTGGGTGGCCGGCCAATCGAATTGTTGGTGGTATATAAATTCAAAGCCCTAACAATGAAGCGAAATAGCTTCGAACTTATTGAAAATGTCTCAATTACCGTTGTGCACTCCTCGCTTCCGACTGTTTTTCTAAATAATTAATGATGCTTAAATACAAAACGGCCGCTCCGACGAGAATAAACTTTCACCAAGCGCTTGTGTGTGAAAGCATTTCACATGGCCCTGTGTGTGTGTTTACATGTGTGTGTATAAAATATGCATATTCATATGGCCAGCACTCGGACATTAGGGCCTCTGGTTGGGGCTATTTGAGGGCCTGTTGTGTACACAACTTAACGTGTCAGCTGGCGAGGGGGGGACGGTCTGGGGTGGTGGGTGTGGCAGAGGCAATAAAAATGAATGATCTGCTTTTATTATTGAAACACATAGTCATTATTAAACCATTTATAATTATGGGCCCCAGCGCCCGTGCGCCCGTCGACAATGCCGCCGGACGTTGCCACACAAACACGCAGCGACGGCAACAACAATGGACTCCATTGAGTCCGATGGCCAACAAAAAATAACAACAGGTCAGCCACACAAACACTCGCACACACTGGCAGGCGGGATGGGTTTATTTTCCGGTGTGTGTTTGTGTGGGAATTCAATTTTTATTTTGCATATTTAATGCAGTTCGGGGAAAAATGCATTTAAATTGCAAATATTTTGCCTTTCATTGCCAAAATAAAAAGCCACAGACTCGCATTTTATTTAATTAATTGTCGGCAACGAGAACGAGAAAACCCACCAAAGAATCCAGCGAATACGAAGCGAAAGGCGAAGCAAAGTTTAGTTAATTAAAATGAAACTGGTTTTTAATATTTGGAATCCCTAAAGCAGGTCAGAGAGTCAGAATTCATCAATCGGAATTTATGCTTATTTGTGGGGTTTCATTTTTTATTTCGACTTTACCTTCCGCGGGCAAATTAGTTGGCAATCAAACAAACCGTAGCCCGTGAAATCTGAAGCGTCAGCAGATTCGCTGAAAATTCCCAATCGCTCGTCCGGAAACACAACAACAACAACACACAGAGAAAAAAAATGAATCGAAGACATCAGCAAACTGTTTGCATTGCCACGTTGGCGATTGGTCGGCATTCCCGTTATCGTTACCATTACCCTTTTACGTAATTACGATAATTGAAAGTAAATACGACGAAGGATACGCCGATGGGCCGCGCGGCCAGGTGGCAACAGTTGGCGGAGAGGCTGCGCCGTCGAACTTGGCCCAGGCGATGCGGGCGCGTGATGGAATTGCGCATACGCCGCGTAAACATTTGCATACATGCGATATTTGCCTTGATTATGATTGATAAATGGATTTATGCCCGCCAAAGGGTGCCTGCCAGTGGCCCAAACGGACGGGTATTAATCAGCTCCTCAGCCGGACCCTCCTGGGCGATTGTGAAATTGACGCGACCATATAAATTTATTGCTATTTTTACGACGGACCACCGACAGACAGACAGACAGCAGTTGGTCATAAAAATCCATACATGTGTGCATAAACTTTGTCAGCTTAGCCGGCGAGTGGATGGTTGGGGTTTGATTTGTTTTTCTTTTTTTTGCGGGGGAGAAGAGGAAAATTTTCAAAGTTGCCATGCAAATGTGTGGGACCCGCATAGGTGGGCGGGCTTGCTGGCAAAACTGTTGACAAATATTTGGCCCAGTATTTTGCTTATGCATATGACAAAGTAAAACTTTTCAAATAATTTAAAATAAAGCAAAAAAAAAGGCAGACCTTCACCAAAAATTGTTTGGATGCTATAAATAAGCCGAGCAACCGGGCGACCCAGCCCACCTTCCACCGTGTGTGTGTGGGTGTGTGGGTGTGTCAAGTTCAATCGCTTGTAAGCGAGGCACAATGAGTTATTTTGCATAAATCATGAGCACAGCGACCCCTCGGGCCCGAGGAGAACTTTAGTTGTTGGGCGATATGAAAAGTTGATGGGCGCATAAGTGGAGCGGGCCATCTGTGTCATTTGGGCCCACTTCCCCGGGGAGAGATGCCTTAAATCTCACACCTGGGCATCGTCGTCAGCTGCACTGAATAAATTGAAAAATCGAAGCTGTCAATTTCCCAGCAAACTGTCAGCGCACTGTCCACAACTGGTCGACTATTTGGACTGTAAATATCCCAACCCCAGCCCCACACAATATAAAGTATATCTTTTTTCCGAGGCCCGTCACACGCTCTACAAATTTGCATTGCATTTGGCAATGTGTTAGACTCGCTCTTCCTCTACAATTGAGCTGCTTGATGTCATCCACAGATGCGCCCGTCTGCAGCCTGGGAAGCATCAGTGTGATTGGCGCCTCGCTGGAGGAGGCGGTGCCCATTCCCTGCCGCGTCAACTCTGATCCGCCTGAAATTGATTTCGAATGGACATTCTCCAGCAGCGGCGAGCATTTCGAGGTGCCATCTGGCCACTATGCGACCATCCAGGAGCCGACAACGACAACGACCAACGACGTCCGTCGCACCATCGTCGAGGCGAATGAGACGCATTTCGAGAGCTATGGTAAGTTTTGCAAATCTAACTAGGCCCACCGAGGATACAACGCAGTGGAGACAGGATAAGAAGATCAGCGAGGGAACTGAGAGATCTTTGAATTGTTTCCTTTTAGGGACTTTGAATATGAAACCGATGAAGAGATTTTTGAATGCTTTTTTAATGTTGGAAGATCAAATCCCATTGAATTTCTGAGAGACCTTTGAAGTCTTTTTTGCTGCCCAATTCTTTTTAGAGACTTTGAATATAAAAGAAGCAAAGATTTTTAAATCTTGGGCGATCAAACACCATCAAATTTCGAAGATATCTAGAAACTGATTCTTGTTCTCAAGCTAAGGAAACTAATTTCATTTAGGGACTCTTCCAAAATTAAACTAATGAATTGCTTATTTTTGCCTTCCTTTAAAATCCTGAGAGACTTTTGAATTCTTTCTTTCTGGCGTATTAAACTTTGAAGCCCAATTCCTTTTAGATAGTTTAAAATAAAAGAAGCAACTAATTTTAAATGCTGTCATAATTTTGGGAGCTCCAATTCCTTCAACTTCTGCTTCCATCCCTCAAGACCTCTGAACTGATTCCTGCCGCCACCTTAGGCCGAGTTTACTGTACTGCCCGGCTGGCTGGCTGAGGTATTAAATGCAGTACAATGAGAAATTTACATGTAGTTTGTTGCGCTTGAGAAAATTCTTAGATTCAGAAAATAAAATTAAAATCCTCCCTCAAGCACTCAACGGCAAAGGCAAAGGCGGAGGCGAGGACGAGGGCCTTGTAAATTTTTGTGAACCGAGCCGAGTTTTTATCAATATCATGCGCATAAATTGGTTTATCTGTTGTCTCAGTTGGCTGGCTGGCTGCTTCAGCGAGCACAACTTATTTCATTTAACTTTGCACACGTGCCAGCGCCAGAATCAGAGGCAGTTCATCGTCCGGCCGGCCCAAAGGATAATGGAAATTTAATATAATTTAAATCAGGCCTTCAGATTTCTCTGTCGCCCACAACACTTTCTTATGCCTCTCGCCTTCTTGCAGTGGAGACGGTCAGCGAACTCATCTACACGCCCAAGGGAGAAAGGGACTACGGGACATTGGCCTGCTGGGGCCGGAATGCGATTGGCAAACAGTCGGAGCCGTGTCTGTTTCAAGTGGTGCCGGCAGGTGAGTATCTCCCCCAAGTCCCCAAATGAGTTTACCCTGAAAATAATTCATCTCCGTGTGTCCTTTCTGTTGTTGTTGTCGGCAATGCAGCCAAGCCGGGTGCGTTGCGGAATTGTACTTTGCGTCCGTATGTGGTGACCTCTGCCTCGCTGAACTCATCGAATCAGACGACAATGCATGGCAATCAAATGTTGCAAACACAATACGGCAGACATGAGTCGAATTACCCGCATATGGAATACGTACGTGATCGCCATAACAAGACCCTCGCCCGCCAGAACAATCCCGGCAAAATGTCCGGCAACAAAAGTATGAAAAATAATATAAATCGCCCCACAGCCGCCAGCTCGGGCCATGTTAAATCTAATAATCAGCAGCAGCACAGAAAGGACCCGACAAAGGCCGCACCACCGCAGAGATATCGCCTCAATCAGCAGCAATTGCAGCGGCTAAAAAAGCGCACTTCATTTACACCGTCGCAGACTCTGGCGGCCATCGAAAGGCAGCGGCAGGCCAAGCGGCAGCAGTTGGAGGGAACGGGGCCCACCAAATCCTCGCCAGCCTCGGCCGCGGCAGTGGCTTATGTCAATAACAAAACTGATGGATTAGCCATGGCCAAGAAGCAGCAGGACAACAAGCAGCGCAGCAAGCGGACTGCAGCGGCCGACAGCAAAGCATCAATAACAAGAAGCGGGCAGCAGCAACCAGGAAAACCAGCAGCAACAAAGGCCGGTCGACGGAGACAGAGGAAAGGAGAGAAATCAAATTTATCATTGTCACTTGGCCGGGCGGACGAGGTGGGGGCCCAAATAGTTGGCAGCATCGATGTCAAGAGCAACAACGGCAAACTGCCAGCCAAGTATTTTAATAAGCAGCAGAAAAACATGCATGCCCAGAAGGAGAAGCGTGTGGCGAGGCTGCAGCGCAGGCGCGAGGTAAATGCCCACAAAATAATCCATCATTATGCAATGTCAACGGCTGCCGTGCACAGCAAAGTTAGCAACATTGCTGGCAGTCGAAGAAAACGGCAGACAGCAAATGAGATCAAATTGCAGGCAACGGCAGCGGCTCCATTGTCGCCGTCGTCATCGTTGTTGGTGGTGGCGGCAGCAGCAACAACGCCCAGCAAAAAGTCAACTGTGGCAGCAACATTAATGTCAGCCACAGACGTCGAGCCCGAGAGCGAAGCCGAGCAGGATGCGAGCAGCAACAACAGCAACAGCAGCAGCAGCAGCGGCGACGACAGCAGTGACGACCTGGCAAGCACTCGACGTGCCCGCAAATCTTTGCCGCAGCAGCAGCAACAACAGCAGCAAAAGAAGAGCCACAATGCCCCGCCGGATGCTCCAGAAATTAGCAACAAGCCGGCAGCAGCGGCCACAGCAGCATTTTACAAGCAGCAGCAACAAATGGCCACAGCAATTAGCAGCAACAATGAGCCGCTGCCAGCAGACGGCCATGTCAAAGACAAGGCAAATATATCAAATATGTCAGTGTCTAATGATCAGGCCACAACTGGCGAAGACGACGAGACAGACGCCAACGAAGACGACGACGACGAGGAGGAGGACCCAGAAGACCCAGGCGACGATGCAGACGACGTCGACCCTGATGAGTTGCAGGCCGATGCGGATTACATGGCGGATGAGCAACTCTCCGCTGGGCTCGATGACTTCGCTGCCAACTACGAGGAGGACATGGCCGACCTGAGCGCGGCCCAGCGGCAAGAACGCCAGCAACTCCAAATGCAGCACGACCTGGACTCCCTCGAAGACGACGACAACGAAGAGGAAGACGAGGAAGACGATGACGACGTCGAGGCCAATGAGTATCAAGTGAGCGACGATGACTTTGTGGCCAGCGTGGTCCAGTCCACAGCAGCCACCGAGCTGCCCACCTCGGCCCCACTCACCGCCGACTGGCAGCATCCCCACTTCGACTATTCCCGCATGGAGTACAACTTCAACAACGGAGTGGTCACGCAAAGCCTTCTCGGCGGCAACTACGACAATGGCAACGGCGGCGGCGGCACCATCAATTTCGACAATTACGACAACATCATCTACTCCACAATGGAGCTGGAGTGCATGCCCGGCTACGACGGCGGCCTGCAGCAGCAATTCCACTTGGAGGCCTACGACTCGAAGACCAAGAAACTGCGGCTCAACACGACCAGCACGTACGCCGATGTGCCCGTCTTCCGCATCGATCTGACGGGTGAGTAAGGCGGGAAGAGAGGGCTGTCCGGGATGTTGGCTTCTAATTAAAGTTGACCGAAAACCAAGCGTCTGGGGGAGGCGGCTGTGTTTATTACACGCCCTTATAAATTATTATATTTAAATGAGGCGGCACAAACGCGCGGCTGCCGGGCCTCAGCCTCTGCGCATACAAATTGGGTGTCGAGTGGGGCAGGAGTTGGGGGGGTCCTGGCGCTAAGGCGCAGTCATTACAACGTTTTCACCACTACGCAAAGCCGCAAACTAAAGACTCCGCGCGAGACGACGTGACGGGCGGCGGCGAAACAAAAACAAATCAAAGTAACAAACTGAGCAAAAAGTTAAGCAAGCAAAATTGCTCAGCGCGAGTGCTCGGCATTTGGCAATGCGTGGGCGGGGCGAGGTCCACGCAGATTAATTAGTTGAGGCCAACGTGGGGCCAGGACTGCCAGATGCCCGCCCCAGCCAGCCGGATGTTGGTTGTAATGAATTTTAGCTAGTCAGCAAAACTTTTATGCCAATTCGTTGGCCCCCGCAGCCGAAATTTGAATTAAGTTGTTGAAAAACAAGATTTATCTGGGGAAGCTCCTGGGCCAAATGCCCAAATAATTGACTGCAAAAAGCCGCGTGTGAGGCGGCTAATGAGCCGCATTTCGATTATTAAAGTTGTAAGCCAAATGCACCACCAGCCAACCGCCGCCCATCGATGCCTGTGCATTTTATTTGCAAAGCCAAACGAAGCGGAAAGTCACGATTAGTTAGACAAGCGTGTTAACGACGCTTTGTGGCCTGCCAAAAGGAATGTTGCGTATGTCCTCCCCCGGCTATCGGAAAAACACAAAACTTTCCGCGGCTCCGCCCGACTAACGTATTAATTAAATGCTGTTTACCTAATAAAGTTTTGAGCGAAACTTTTAAAATTAATGACCTCTGGGCTGACCCACCGACTGCCATTAACAGCTTTCCTTTTTTTTTTGTGCAGATCTCACGCCCATGGACTTCTATCCGGACACGCATCCTGCGCTGCATCTGGTGGTGTACAGTGTGAATCAGAAGGGCCGCTCGGAGCCCATCGTTTTGGAGAATGTGCCCATCAATGAGGCGGACAAGCGATCGGGTGAGTAAAAAGCACTTTAATTATTTTCCCACGGCTATAAAAAAAGGACGGAAAAAACTACTAGAAAATTGCAAAGTTTGCTTAGTTTTCCGGCTGCCCTTCGTTTGTGGGTTGGCGGTGGTGGCCTCATTGCTTTTTAAGCACCATTTCACCTTTAAAAAGTCATTCAAGTATTTGCATATCCTTCGTAACCGTTTTAGTTTCCCCGCTCCCTGTTGTCCTGTAAGTACAATTGTTCTTTTATTTAACGAGTTTTGTTTACGTTTGGGGCGCGTCCTTGAATCCCCTCCGGCCGGTGAGATTTCTTATTCAAGCTATGCGAGTTTCACGCTAATTTTCTTGCAAACTTTCGTCTGCTATTTTCCTTGCCAGAAAAAGCCCGCAAATCGCTGCCGTGATTTCCGACAGAACAACGAGAGAATGATTTATATTTATTAAATTAAATAAGCCATCGAAAAGATCTTCTTAGTTTTATGATCTCTCATTGTCTGGGTGAGGAATTTAGTGGGTGATAAATAAAAGTCGAGCCTTCCCGACTGTGCAATCCACTGCACTTTGATTTTAAATTCTTTTTGGCATTATTTTTAAATATTTGGGTTAGCCACTCAATTTTCCATAAAGTTGGCAACTCTTTGGAAGTTTTATATAAAGTGGCAGCGCTAATTTTGTTTGTTTTCCTGGATGGCAACCCTGGAAACGCCTTTAATTTCGTGTTTCAAGTTTGAATTTGATTTTCTCCACTAATATTGATCCGGAAAAGTCGTCAGAGGTACCAATCGAAAGGTTTTCCTATTCTCCACAAGTTTCCCATACCAACCAAGACAGAAATATCAAATCTTAACCTCAAATTTGTGGCTTGAACTCTTCTACTCTTTGAGAACCTTTTGTTGATATGAAAAGGTTCTCAGAAGGATAGCAGAATCAAAATCTCTTATCATTCTCAACACATTGAAGGTAACTTTGTCGGGTCCTGTTTATAATAATGAAATCGGTCCTCACGTTATTCCGTGTCATTGCGAAGCAATCAACACGAAGGCTTTGAATTCTGTTCAGTTGACCGAAAACTAATAACCGTCCAAGGACGAGCTGTGTGTTTATCCCTCATAAAATTGAATCAATTGTATTTAATCAAATAGCAATCATGCTCAATGCAGGCAATAAAGGGAATTACGACCGGCGGCCGGGGCCGGGGGTGGGGCCGTTACGCATTAGCCGTCTATTGAATTATTATGCCGAATTGTACTTAGCCAGGCAATCAAGTGGATCCTTCGACGCTTTGGTCCTTCTGCAACTGCAGAAGCCACTCAATCATCTTTCTCTTTACGATACACACACACATTGATACACTCAGCCAAGAGATCTATAAGGACGTCCATAAATTAGGCCGCCATGTCCTTCGCCTGCGGGCAAAGAAGTGACAAAATTTAATATATAAAATTGCCAGCCATACCACCGAGCAGAGCGGGGCAGAGTGTCAATATTTGTGACCTGGAAAATTTTAAGCCAGCCCCGCCCGTGCCTTGCATTTTGTACCTGTGCAAGGAGCGCCGCCCGAGTGCTGTGATGGGACTTGAAATGGTGATGACGCCGGATGATGGTGGCTGGCAAATGTTAGCGCCACATTAATGTAAATATAATCAATTTCGTGTTTTACCACCAAAAAACGAGCCGAGCTACGCAAAAAAAAAAACGAAGAAAAATATCTTGTTATGCTAAACTGACACACAGAGATTCCCCAAGAGTTACATTATCCGACATGCCAAAGCACACACACTCCCCACACAAGCGTAGTTGAAACTTTCTTGGCAAGGTAAAAAGGACGCATCTGAGGGAAGCGAAACAGACAGTCCTGCGGCCCAGGCAGCCCTCCCGGTTGGCCGGGCGGGCAAAACAAAATATAAACGATTACTGCAAGACAAGGAGAAATACATTAAACATGTCTTATCTGAATAAAATATCCCCAAAGACAACGACGGCAGGCGGAAAAAATTGCGAGGTAAAATAAAATTATATGCTGTGCGGGGGCCAAGATCGAACCGAGTCCTGGCTGACAGGAAATGCGGCCGCCATGGCCACTGCAGCTGGGCGGCAGGATAGACGCTTACATTGTTCGGCATCGCCGCATTGCCGACGGATCCACATAACCGGAGATCTCCCCCGGAGTTTTATTTATGCTTACTTTGTGTAAACGTGAACGCAAACGACGGCAGGACGATGGAAGGAGTGGGTGGGGTGGATGGCATTGTATTCCCAATACATTTTAACCAATCCACTTTTTCATCATTTCAAGGAATCATTTATATCACAAACGGGAGCATTAAATCGAATTAAGCTTATAAGAAAGACGCCCGCACCAGGGTGGCTCCCAGGCCCCAAATGGAGCCCGTACAAACAATTGGCTTATTGCGAACACACACACACACACACGGAGTGTCTTCGTCCTGGCCATGTTTGCGCTGCGGTTGTGGCGCCGCTCAGGTTGCTTGGCCAGCCGACTGACTGGCGGTTTGCCTGCCTCGCTGGCTGGCTTATCTTCTTAACTTGGGGCATGTGGATTCGCCTCGTTTCGGTTTCGGTTTCTGTTTCGTTTTTTTCTCGCAGGTTGGCCGGCGGCGGCTGGGCGTTTTATTGGTAAATATTTGCACAAGTGTGAAAATTTCATTACGCCCACCCAACGCACTTATATTTAAATTAAATTTTTTGTGTGTGCGTTTCGTTCCGGCAATTGATTGGCCGGATCGGAGAACCCTTTGTTGTTTTGCCGATTCGACTTGGCTTTTCTCAGAGAGTCCTGTGTGGTCGCTGCAAATATTTAAATTCAATTAAAAACCGCCATTCGCCCACTTATGCCCAAAATAGTTACATGCAATTCGATTCGAGTCATGTGCCAACAATTACAGGACGGGGCGCGGCGGGGGGCGGATGTGTATCCGCGTGTCTAAACGCAGCCATGCATAAATGAGCAATTTGGCCAGCGGCACCATTTCGTCAACATTTGGTGTGCCCCAGCAGCAGCAGGAAGAAGTGGCGCAAAACCGAATCACGGCAAAAAAACAGCCAGAGAAAAATACAAAAAATTGATATTTATTGATTCGCCGAGCTGCCGTCTCGCCCGCTTCACTGGCTCTGGGTGTGTGTGTCGGTTTATAAATTAGCAACAGCGGGGAATCCCCTCTGGGTGATTCCCTGGCCGGGCGCGCTTAGCGGTTGAAATTTCAATGCTCGGGCCGCGTTTACTTATTGAAATTCCGCGTTGCATATCCGCAGGCGCGCATGATTTGTTGAATTTTAAACAAATGCTGCCGCCTGCGCCCGCCATGTCCCGTCGGAGAGCCTGTGTGCTAGTCGAATTTATGGGCTTTCTATGCATATTGAATTACGAATAGCCGACTGGTCTTTTAATTGAAATGTACATTTCGCTATTTACGGTCTAATGACAGCCCAGGCGAGCCGAAGCGTTTCAATTGTTTCATTTTCGTCCAAATCGGCAAACAAAATAGGCAGATAAATGATTGGCAGATCTGTTTGCTGAGAGTTAATCAGAGCCAGCGAACTGGTTCCGAAACGAACTCAAGGCAACTCTATCGATCGCCAAAATAAATTCAAAGCAACTCTATCGATCGCTGAAACGAATTCAAGGCAACTCTGCTGATCGCCAAAATGAATTCAAAGCAACTCTATCGATCGCAAAAAAAAAATTAAGGCAACTCTGAGAATCGCCAGAACGCAGTGACCGCAACTCTATCGATAGCTGCAACGAATTCAAGGCAATTTTGCTGATGGCCAAAATGAATTTACAGCAACTCTATCGATCGAAGAAATAAATTCAAGGCAACTCTGCGGATCGCCAAAATGAATTTACAGCAACTTTATCTGCTAATCGCCAAAACGAACTCAAGGCAGCTCTGCGGATCGCTGAAAAGAATTCAGAGCAACTCTATCGATCGCTGAAACGAATTCAGAGCAACTCTATCAATCGCCAAAACGAATTCAAGGCAACTCTGCAAATCGCCAAATCGCATGCAATGCAACTCTGAGGAGGATTGCTGCATGGCTGTTTTTTTTTTGGCAGTTTGGACACCTTTAAATCGCCTACAAAGTAAAGATAAAACTCATATTTTCTGTTTACCAAAAGTTCCCAATGCTACCGCCCCATTCCCCCCCAGAATGGGCTGGTTTATTGGCTCCTGCTCTTGGTCCATATGACAAACACTTGACATGCAGCCTGCGTGTGTTTTATGTGTGTGAACAGTTACTACACCCACCCCCCCCCCTCCCACACACACAAGGAACT